>CM041777.1:174704803-174765386 GCA_023374045.1 Limonium bicolor
GTGATGTCTTTACATAACCAGCCGTGCTCTTCGCACTTCCTAACTCTACACATTCTCTTGGACGAATTTACTAATTCCTTTAGTCTTCTTAACTGGGTTCCTTTACTTCAACCATTCGTGTAATCCCGCAGCCCGCATGCTACCGGGCCACGCACAACTAATTGTCGTCTTAGCATGCAGTTGATTATATTTAAATCACGCATGTAAACCATAAACACACAACACATTGCATACTCCCAACTATAGGGCTCAACAATACCAACACATCCACACATCCACACATAACAAACCATCCATTATTACCTTTAACCTTAAAGTGGCTCTCCTCTAAACGGAGATACTTCCTTAATAGACGACACTTACCCATTAATCGGGTTATTCTTAGACACCTTTTATTTAAACTATGTTTCATATCCATGACCACATATTCCATAATTTACAACCTATAGCACCGCATCGCTATAGCGATTGCAGTACAACACAACACATAACATAACGGGTACGGTCCTCTTAGGAACCGTCCCTACCATAATTAGTTTACTGTAGAGCCTAGAGAATATTGTCAAACTCATGATAAGCTCGTTACATACCTTGTTACCGTCCTGTTATATGGAACGGTTAACTTAAACCCCAAGGTGTGTCGGATATAGTCATCCAAGCACACCGAACCACCATTGTATGCCCAGTAAACCGACGTGAGTCAGTAATATAGCTTTGGTTAAGCTAAAGGGAAGGTTGGAAACCCAATGAGTAAACAACCAAACATACACCAAGAGAGTCGAACCGGGTATGACATCGACTCCTGTCCATCACACGCGTGGCCGGAACATGACCGGTCTCCTCCCCCCCCCCCCCTTAGTACACAAAACCTTATAATTAAGTAATTAGAGCTCCTTTATGGAACCTATCACATCCACACACCATACGGTATCAACCGAGTTAACACGCAAGGGAGGTTCACACACTTGCAAACATAACCCATACACAACTAACTCACGCATAGCCGTGGTTAGAACGTTCCCAAGGTTTGGGTCGTTAAATCCGTATACCGATAACTCATGTGTCCCTAGATTTAGTTAGCTAAGGTTTAACACTTATTGAGGTTAAACGGTATCGGGACCAATTGCGCCACATAAATGAATTACTATAAACTCATTCCATGTTTTATCTTACAAGGTGGCAAACACTCAGAAAAACACATTGGCATTCAAGCCGGTGTAATCCGGTAGGACACAGGTTGCAAGAAAACCATACCTGTCTCCAGAGTCCACTCCACCATGTCCACTTACGTTCCTCGAACAATTCTCGAACAACTGGTACATTAAAGTTGTTTTCATTAACATTGGGGTAACATGTTTGTGTAACGTCGAATGACCGTAGTTATCCCCGTTAACTAGTTAAATGACTTAACATTTTTAACTTGATTTACTCTCACATTTTATTCCAACTCCCCACCCACCAAATTGTCATTATAACTCACCAAACATGTCCTTAATAACCTTACAACATCATTATCCATCAATCCCCATCATTAGACACCATTTTCCAACCTTAAACAACAATTTTAGAGTGGTCCGGGACTTGGTCCTTACCCTAAGTCCCGGACCAACACTTACAAACATTCTTCGGCGTATTTCATATTGTGGTCCGGGACCTTGTACTCACCCCAAGTCCCGGACCAAGCCAGTACTCCACCCTCGACCTGTTTTTGGTATATGTCCTGGACTTGAACCATAACCTAAGTTCCGGACCAACCCTACAGAATTGTTAAAATGTCATTTTTCAATGGTTGTTACCTTAGTTCTCCACCTCCATTAATTGTATAAACTTACCAAATGATCTTAGGTATATTCTAATGCCAAAATATCATCTTAAACATCCCTAGTTTCATGTTCAACTTGTTACTCAATTTCCTTATATATTCACCAACATTACCTAAACCTTAAACCAATTTCTCCAAGACTTGAACACATCCTAAGAACACCCATTAGATTTCTAAAACTTCCAAGATAATGCCTAAGTCCTTGTAGCACCTTAGAACACGTTAATGCATGTTTTCTTCCTTAGCAAAACATTTACCCATCCCTTACATTTCCTAGTTCACCAAAGTTCACTTAAACACTTAAGACTCCTTATTCATTTTACAAATTTTCGCCATAGGTTCTCTTAGCATATCATCATTCCAAAACTCATAGTTTCACCCTTAAACATTCAAGATCACCTAAATCCATCAAAACACCATCACACACAACCTTCACCAAATTACACCACAACACAATATAGTGCATAACTTAAATTGCTTGGCACTTAGGCCCTTAAATAACATAAACCTTAAACACTGAATTTCCACAAGTATATATTGCCTTTGACCTGCAAATACACCCAACAAAACATATTCCCTTAATAAACTCTTTGAGAGCATTTCACTAGCTCATTTACCATTGGCTCCTTAGGTATTTTATTAAGCAAATCAAGCTCATTTTCCTAAGGCATTTAAACCACTTTGAGATAGTATTTTTACCTCTTTTTTCCACACAAACTTCTTCCTTGTTTCCTTGCTTAAAAATCGGCCAAGCTTAGTTGCTTGTCAACTTCTAAACATTATACAACAATATAATGAGTATACAAGCTTTAAGCTTCATCTCATTGTAAACCCTAGTTACATATATTATCTTAAGGTATTAAAATGATTGTTTTACCTTGGAATGGAAAGAGAGCTTGAATATACATCAAGAGAGGACTCCACCAAGCCCTTGGAAGATTCAAATGAAGCTAGAACAAGCAAGGTAAAGACACCCATGGTAAGGTAAATTTTTCGGCCATGTATAAAAGGAGAGGAAACTTGATTTTCCTTTGAGATTCCTTACCTAGAAGCAAAGGAGAACAATAATATGTGGAAATATGAGCTCAAGCTCCTTCAATGGTGAATCTCCTTGGCACCAAAATGAGGCTTTTGAAGATTTGAAAAGTAGGAGTGTAGAGCTTGCTCCAACTAGAAGAACGGTGGTCTCGAAACTGAATTTGGACCATGGAGCTAGGAGATACCAACCATGGAAGTTGAGAAATGGTGAAGCTGCTGTAGCATAACCGATGGAGAGCAAGAAGAAGATAGAAGAGAGGTTTGCTACGTGGGAAATGAAGAAGGAAAGGAGAAGATGAGGATAAGTCTTGCTTTTACAAGATATTTCCATTATAAAAGGTAACTTTCTTCTTTTACCTTCCTACCCTTCATTATTTGATTTCCTTTTACATGTTGGTGACTCACCATGATAAAAACCGGCCCCCATCTTAACTTAGGGGTATTTTAGTCTTCATTTGTCAATTTAATTACTTATAGTAACATATGTTACAAACTAGCTTATTTTAGTTACTATTCACTAAAACAAGGCACATAGATGTGAAATTTTTGATTTCCCATTGACCTAGACCTCCAAATGTGTTACAAATTAGTACACATATTTATTAAGAGTAATGATGGACACCTAGCCATTCAAAACTCATTTACAAGACAATTTTCCAAAAATGTGCTTTAAGACTTCTTAAAGCACATTTTGTGTTTTAACTTGTTTTCAAGCTTGGTTTTCTTCAGTAATTGATTTAATATGTTCATTAACATATTTCCAAGGTCTAGAAATGACCTTTAGGTTTATACAAGGTTAACCAAGTCTAGAGCAATTATTTGCTTAAATTGACCTTAAGGTGTTTCCTTGTATTTTGCTTGTTTAATTGTTCACTGATGTTGTTAAGGCACTTTTTAGCCTTGAATACCATAGTTTAACATTTAACCAACATATGAAGGTTTGGGGTATTTCATTGATTTTGCAGTGGAATTAGACTCATTGGAATTTTTGAATTGATTTGGAATTGGATGATTGATTGTGAATTTTTTCTGACTTTAGAGGATGATTTGGAAAATTTTAAGGGAAACGGGTATTCCTCACATGGGCCGTGTCTAGGACTCGTATTCATGGAGTATACCCAAACCTAAGGCTTTTTCTAAAGTGGGTAACCTAATGGGCTTTCTAGGGCCACCTGCTCCAGCCCGTTTGGCTGGATATGGACTGAGCCTGAACAATATTAGATTTGTGCCAAGAGTTACATGGGCCCAAACATGATCAGTCCATACATTTACAAAATCATAGGCAAGGAATGATGAACAATGATATGTAGAGATGAAATTCCAAGGCTATATAAACAAATATACATGCAGACATGGATTTAAAAACCTATCCAAATAAAACAGATACATGTAAGAAAGGAATTCAGAATCCGTCTAATTATTATATGATAAGTGTCCAAATGAGCATGTTTTATAGGTGTATTTCATATATAATATTAGCACTTTTCTTGCTCATTTCTCCACTTCAATTAGTTTTCCTCTAGTTTATGTTTTATTGTTTATCTCACAAAATTATTGGTTTAACATGAGGAAAACCAAGCTGGGAGTGAAGTAGACAAGGAGACGAACGCATAGCCGCAAACGGCTCGAAAAACAGAGTCCAAACGAAGAATCTAGAGCCGGTCAAAGTTTGAAGGAAAATAGGCCACGGTCAAGGGCTGCAACCGCCCAAGAAGAGGCGGACCTCTCACGGGCTGCAACCGCCCCATAACTGGCGGAACCATTAGCTTGCAACCGCCTATGAAGAGGCGGACGTGGGAGGTGCAACCGCCCATGAAGAGGTGGACAAGACTATGGGCAACCGCCAGACGGACACAACATGAAGAACCGCCTCAAACGAGGCGGACAACACACAAACCAACCGCCTGTTATCAGGCGGAAGCAGACAGTCATGACTAAAAAAATCAGGCGCGACCAGTTTTTTCTTCGCGTTGACTTCACCAGTCGACTTGTTTCTGCCATGTCCAACTACTTCCCGTCGACACCTTATTTTCCTCAGCTCTGTCCCCTGCAATTAATGAGCATTCAATGCTGTTCCACTACAGTCGTTCTTCTTCTTCCTCTCCTCTATAAAAAGCCACTGCTACTTCAAATCAAATACACACGTTCCACCCCAAACTCATGCCATTTTCTTCCATAAAAATACCATAAAACTCTCCATAAAATCACTCATTTCATCCACATAAATTCCATACTACATCTCATCCCATAAATCACTCCACTTCATACGTTATCCTGTTCAACCTCTGTCAAAAATATTAGCAGATAAGATAGCGGAGCGGAAATAAACATCTTCTCAGATGTATTCCTCTACTTCTTATTCTGTCTCTAATATGTCAGGCTAAGGAGGATTTGCTCCGGGCAAAGTTTTTAATTATGGTTTGTTTAATTTTGTAATCAATATTTCTACCGGTTAAAATAAATACAGTTTGTTACGCTTAAAGTTTTTCTCTCACCATTTTAATAAATTACATGAATTTATTAAAATGTTTTCCTAAGTCTATTTTGATCAGACCAGGTGATAAATAGACAGGTTAATTAAGCCGTAAATCTGGAGAAAACTTATTATGATTTAATAAGTTAGTATTTACAGATGCAATATTAATTCCTCGAATTTAACGTCCATTTACATAGTATTGCTCGAACCTTGATTAGACCGAGCATTTTCTGGTAAACGAGTTCTCAAGGGTCTATGACTTAGTCCTTAGGATAATAACAGGAATTTTGCCAAACTAATATATTTAACCGGTAGAGATAGCATAATTAATCAGATTATATAAAACCTGAACCCGGAGTTCCATTTAATTCATCTGCACTCAGTTTTCTAATCTGCTTAATATTTTCTCTAAAAACAAGTCAATTAACTTCCCCCTTTTGTGACAAGCTTAGGAACTATTTTATCTCGCTATAAGTCCCACGGTTTGACCCCGGTCGCTTCTGTCTTCTATACTACTGCGACCGGGTTTTATTTGCAGCCCGACGGATATTTTGAGTATTAATTTCTTTCTTTTATCAATTTCACCAGCACTATTCACTCACGATAAATCCCCCTCTGCAAAATGGCGTCGTTGCCGGGGACTAGTTTATTCTAGTCCCTAAGCCCCGGATTATTCACCTGTTATATTATAATAATCTGTCAATATTAACTCATAATAATCTAATTTCGGACATCGGTCTTCTGATCTGACTTGGACATCTAACTTTGGACATCGGACTTCTGACATTTCTTTCCATTGTCATTTATTTTTGTCATTTCGTTCCATTGTCATTTCTTTCCATTGTCCTTAACTACTAACTTAAAATTTCTGTCTACTAATTCCTAACATTTTTATTATTCTAACGTATGACCATTTCTTTTCTCTGTTTTGAGTGGTGAATGCCTATTACCAGGTCAAACAGCTACCCAGAAAATATTAATAATCACACGGTTGGTTACATCCCAGAAATCGAGAGGACCTTTCTACGTACCCTAAGGCAGAGACGAACTCAACGAACTACCACCACAGTGATAGATTCTGACCCGGAAGCTAACATGGCAGCTACACCAGCAACGGTTCGAAATATCAACAGGCCGTCTAACCAAGGACAACAGCCTGCTATCATCCTTCCTCACCTCAGCCCATCCGAATACGATGAGTGGCAGAAGCTGAAGCCATATCATCAGATTCGATGTGTGAAGGAGTTGGGCATGTTTGATGGCACCAGTCTGGACGAAGCCCTGTTACATGTTACAAAATTCTTGCAACATGCCAATAGTCTTACTGCAACCGACGCAGTATTTCAATATGCAAGATTGTCGTTATTCTTCCCACACAGCCTGACGGGAAACGCGAGCAAGTGGTATCATAGCCTAACACCGAGTACCATTGGTACCTGGGACGACATGGCCACCAAGTTCTATGACAAATTCCTACCCCGAGCCGAACTTTGGAGATGATTGCTGAAATTTATAATTTCAAGCAACCAGGGTCGGAGAATATTTGTGAAACTTGGGACCGTTTCAAGGGTCTATACTCACTTGTCCTCACCACGGTCTGACGAAGGAACAAGTATCACAATTGTTCTACAAGGGCTTGATCGGTCCATGCAGAACAATGGTGTTATCTTCGTTAGGGGCTGACGTTCTGAAAAAGCCGGGAGCACAATTTCTGAACAGCATGGAATCTCTCTGTGAGAAAAATAGAGACTGGGCCTCCGGTGGATCAAGGAGCGGTACTCCAGGATTATATCATGTTGGGGAGAGTTAACAAGTTCGACCAGCTCATGAGAAGCCATGAGCAACTCATGGAAAGCAATGCTCAGCAGGCAACAAAGTCAGTACTTTGCAGAAAGTGGTTGAACAGATGGCTATGAATTCCTTCCCTCAGCAAGCTAAGTCGATGATTTCCCGACCACCTACTACCCCTTCAGGCTATGCTCCTCAATCTCAAACGTCACCAACAATTTCCTGTATGCAATGTTGCGGGCCTCATGATTACGATCAATGCCCCCAACTACAAGAAATGAAAGCAGCGGAGGAAGCAAACTACATCACCAACAATTCAGGATACAGACAACCATGGTAACGTAACATGCAATCCAACCTTAGCTACTCAAACACCGGAAATATCCAGAACCCACATACCCTACAAACATCCCAAAATTACAGACCTCAATCCAATTTCCAAGGAGGCCCAAGGCAATATCAACACAACCTTATGGCAATGAAGCTTCATCGAGTCGACCGGCTCCACCTCCTTCGAATCCTGAGTCTGATATGTCTCAAATGCAAGAGATGTTTAAGGCGATGATGGGTAAATCCCGAGATACGCAAGAAGAGGTCGCAGCTCTACGCAAAGACCAAAAAGCCTTGCAATCTCAGATCCAACAATTACTTACTCCACAAAGACCACCTGGTCAATTCCCTTCACAGACTAACCCTAATCCAAAGGAACAAGCAAATTCAGTCCTTATAGACGATGGCACATAATTCAAACAAACTTGTGTGCAGTCTCTTTAAGGAGTGGGGGAACTTGCCACCAGCAAAGGAAAAGAAAAAAAAATCTTGAAGATTCCTATATCAATGTTGATGAAACCACAAACCAACTTCACCTCCCTCAGAAATCCAAGTTCCTACTCCTGTTACTCCACCTCCATCTCGAGTCACAATCGACATCCAACTTCCACTCATAAAAACAGTGACCTCCCATTTCCAAACAGAATGAAAAAGAAACATCTCGACGAGCAGTTCTCCAAATTCTTGAGCATTTTCAAGAAACTGACTCTCGACATACCTATACTTGATGCTTTGCAAGAGATGCCTAACTACGCAAAATTCCTAAAGGATCTCTTGACAAAGAAGAAAAGAAACCTGGAAAAGAGACAGTGCACCTGACAGAGGAATGCTCTGCAGCCCCCTTCTTCGAGCACTTCCCCCCAAACAAACAGATCCGGGAAATCCCGTGATCCCGTGCTTTATAGGTGGGGTGGACTGTGGAAGTGGTCTATGCGACCTAGGAGCCAGCATTAATATCATGCCATATGCCACCTTCTTGAAAGTTAAGGAGGAGAAATGCAACCGGTTCCTTTTAAACTCCAACTAGCAGACAGATCAGAGATTAAGCCATGGGCATAGTCCGGGATTTGGTAGTTGGAGTATCTCGCTTCATCTTTCCAGCTGATTTCGTCATTCTAGAAATGGATGACGATGTCGAGGTTCCCCTGATTCTAGGTCGACCGTTTCTAAGTACCCCGCCAAAGCTATCATTGACGTCCACGATGGGAAAATCACTCTTCGGTACGAGGATGAAATGATTGAATTCGACATGCAGAAAATGATGAAGAAAAGCTCAAACTTTTCTCCTCATGCTAAGACATGGAATTCACAGATGATGAGGAGGAGGAGGGCGATTTTGCTACAGACGAGGACATGTATTCTCCATCTTCCATCCAGGAAGCTGAAACTGAACCGCTAGAGCGAGTATTATTTACTTCTCTAGAAGAAAAGGTGGAGGATCCTGAAGTTAACACCATGCTGGCGTACGTAGAGAAAGGAAGGGCTGGTTATCAATCGTTCCGGCCACCAATCGAAGAACTCGACAGAAAACCTCAAAAATCAATTCCATCAGTGGAACAACCACCTGAACTCAAACAGCTAAAAGAAATACCCTCTAACCTCAAGTATGCCTTCCTAGCTGAAAATGACCATTTGCCTGTCATTATTTCCTCTTCTCTGAATTCCGGGGAGGAAAATGAAGTTATTGAGGTTTAAAGAAGCAATAAGACAGCAATCGGGTGGACTATCGCTGATATCAAGGAATTGATCCCTCCTATTGCACGCACCATATTTACATGGAGGAGAACTACAAGCCTATCCGACAACCTCAACGCCGGCCTAAACCCTAACCTCAAGGTGGAGGTAGTGTAAGGAGGTTCTAAAACTCCTGACGCAGACATCATCTATCCAATTTCTGACAGTCCATGGGTCAGTCCTGTTCAAGTTGTCCCTAAGAAGGAGGGCATCGAAGCTGTTATAAATGAAAAGGGAGAGACTATCCCTCAAAGAAAGATCACAGGATGGCGCATGTGTATTGATTATCGGCATTTGAACTTGGCAACCAGAAAGGATCATTTCCCTCTCCCCTTTATCGACCAGATGTTGGAACGACTAGCAGGGCAAGAGTACTACTGTTTTCTAGATGGGTTTTCGGGTTATTTTCAAATACAATCGCACCTGAGGACCAGGACAAGACAACCTTCACTTGTCCTTACGGTACCTTTGCTTACAGACGAATGCCTTTCGGTCTGTGCAATGCCCCTGCTACCTTCCAGAGATGTATGCAAGCAATATTTGCTGATTTCATCGAGCAGAGCATAGAAGTCTTTATGGACGACTTTTCAGTCTATGGCTCTAGTTTCGACAAATGCTTGGCACAACTGGATTTGATCCTAAGACGGTGTGAGGATACGAATCTCGTTTTAAACTGGGAGAAGTGTCATTTTATGGTCAAGGACGGGATCGTCCTTGGACATAAAATATCAGCAAAGGAATAGAGGTGGATAAAGCCAGGTAGAGGTTATCGAGAAATTACCAGCACCAACTACAGTTCGAGATATACGAGCATTTCTAGGGCATGCAGGATTTTATCGGCGGTTTATTCAGGACTTCTCCAAAATCAGCAAACCATTGACCGACCTGCTACAGAAAGATGCCCGTTTCATTTTGATGAAAGGTGTTCAGCTGCTTTCCAAACCATAACACAAAAATTGGTGTCAGCACCTGTTGTCATACCACCTGATTGGTCTCTTCCTTTTGAGATCATGTGTGACGCAAGTGACTACGCCGTGGGGGCAGCTCTTTGCCAGAAAAAAGAGAAAATTTGAGAGTGATCGCTTATGCTAGCAGAACATTGAACGACGCCCAGAAAAAAACTATACGACCACCGAAAAAGAACTTTTGGCTATAGTTTTCTCCCTCGATAAGTTCAGATCGTACTTGTGGGGAAGCAAGGTCATCGTGCATACAGACCACTCCGCTCTCAAATACTTATTCACAAAACAAGAAGCCAAGCCTCGCTTATTGCGCTGGATTCTTCTACTTCAAGAGTTTGACATCGAAGTCAAAGATAAGAGCGGGAAACTGAATGTCGTCGCTGACCATCTCTCTAGGTTGGTGACTCCTACGGATAGTGTGCCTATCAACGAATTCTTCCCGATGAGACTGTCTTCTCCATCACTAAAGTACAGGAGCCATGGTACGCAGACCTGGCCAATTATTTAGTTTCAGGAACAGTACCCTATGATTTTTCCTACTCCCAGAAGAAGAAATTTCTTTCTGACTCGAGGCATTATTTCTGGGAGGACCCGTACTTGTTCCGAGTTAGTGCTGATGGGTTAATTCGACGATGTCTCCCGGAAGAAGAGGTTTCGAGCGTCATTCACTTTTGTCATTCTCGGGAAGCCGGAGGTCAACATGGACCCACGGGACCGCTGCTAAGATCCTGGCCTCAGGTTTTTATTGGCCAACCCTTCATAAAGATGTGTACCAATTCTGCAGACAATGTGATAATTGTCAGAAAATAGGTAACACATCCAGGAGACATGAGATGCCGCAACAAGGGATACTAGAAGTAGATCTTTGATTGTTGGGGCATTGATTTCATGGGACCGTTCCCTTCCTCGCAGGGCCACGAATATGTTCTAGTGGCAGTTGATTATGTGTCAAAATGGGTAGAAGCTATCCGTGTCATCATGCCGATGCAAAGACAGTAACCAGGTTCCTCAAAAAGCACATCTTTACCCGTTTCGGCGTGCCCAGAATTATTATTAGTGATGGAGGAACTCACTTCTGCAACCGTTTATTCGAAGCACTTATGGTTAAGTACGGGGTACGTCACAAGGTAGCTTTACCTTATCACCCCCAGACAAACGGCCAAGCAGAAGTTTCCAACCGAGGTTAAAATGGATCCTTCAGAAGACGGTTAACTCATCGAGAAAAGATTGGGCACTTAAACTGGATGATGCGCTTTGGGCTTACCGCACTGCATTCAAGACTCCCATCGGGATGTCTCCTTTTAAGCTGGTCTATGGGAAAGCATGCCACCTTCCTGTAGAAATGGAGCATAAGGCATATTGGGCAATCAAGGCCCTAAACTTTGACATGACTTCTGCAGGAGAGAAAAGGAAATTCCAACTTTCCGAATTAGAAGAGCTGCGAGATCAGGCTTACCAGAATGCTAAGATCTATAAAGAGCGCACCAAAAAGTTCCATGACAGGATGATCCTCAAGAGGGACTTCGAAATTGGTGATTGGGTTCTCCTGTATAACTCTAGATTAAGGATCTTCCCTGGGAAACTCAAGTCTCATTGGGCCGGCCCTTTCCAAATTGTTAGTGTGACTCCGTACGGTGCCTTTGAACTCCAGAACAAACAAGGCGAAACTTTCAAGGTCAACGGAGCACGTCTTAAAAGGTATAATTCTCATTCCAATATTTCAACTGACCTATCTGCTACTTATTTTGTCCAAGAACAGCGGACAATTTGCCCTCAGAATCTTCTCCAACATGAAGCTTGGTCAAATACGTCTAGCTAGAGACGTTAAACCCGGGCAGCTTGGTGGGAGGCAACCCACTATCTATCTTTTATCTTTCCTTTAAATTTTATGATGTTTTCTTTTTTTGTACTATATTTCCCTTTATTATGTTATAATAAAATGCAGGTTTCACTTGAGTTCTTCTCGCTGTGTAGAATATTCTTTACAGGTTCATTCATGACATTCCACAGCTGCACTCAAGTGTGGGGGAGCTCTCCACACTCTACGAAATCTGGGGAGTACACTCTTTCCTTTATTAATTGCATGCCCTATTAATTTTATTTTATCTACGCAATGAGGGCATTGCTTGAGCTTAAGTGTGGGGGAGAGCCTTTTAGGGCATTTTGTGCTTTAATTGTTTAAATCTCTCTGCTTATCTTCCATTGTTCAAAAAATACCCTGCTAATACAGGTTGTTCTCTTTAAAAAAAAAATAATGTTATGAATTGTGGGATAAATGGTACAAATTTTAAAATTTGATTACTTTTGAGGAGCATTTTATATGCGGTGTGAACAAATAATCTGCAAATGGTTGGATTTTATTACTCGGGGTTTCTTTCTGTCTTCTCTCTTAGGGATTGCTAAGGGGGTTCTCTGTTAAAAATAATAATAATAATAATAATAATAAAATAATAATAATAAGGACTTGCGAGACACCATTGGTAACCAACAAGAGAGAGTTGAGTGTTCTTGAATACAAAGGCGTCATGCCTATATTTTCTCATCTCTTATGCAAAAGTGAAACAAATGCATAAATCTATTTTTTCCTTTTGTTTTCTTCTCAAATACCCATTCTTGAGAGAAGTTGGCCATGGTAAAAGTTCTCAGAGTCACACAAAAGAAACATTGGAGTACCTTAGATCATACCCCGAAACTCTATATTTTATTTTTACCCTGAGCACATCTATGCCACTAGCAGTTGATTTTTCACACTCCTCGAAAAGTTTGAAGATCATGTTTATCCTACCCTTCATAATAAAATTTGTTAGTATTGAGCATTTCCTACTGCTTAGGTACGTGGTTTTGCTTGAGGACAAGCAAAAAGATAAGTGGGGGGGTGTGATAAGTGTCCAAATGAGCATGTTTTATAGGTGTATTTCATATATAATATTAGCACTTTTCTTGCTCATTTCTCCACTTCGATTAGTTTTCCTCTAGTTTATGTTTTATTGTTTATCTCACAAAATTATTGGTTTAACATGAGGAAAACCAAGCTGGGAGTGAAGTAGACAAGGAGACGAACGCATAGCCGCAAACGGCTCGAAAAACAGAGTCCAAACGAAGAATCTAGAGCCGGTCAAAGTTTGAAGGAAAATAGGCCACGGTCAAGGGCTGCAACCGCCCAAGAAGAGGCGGACCTCTCACGGGCTGAAACCGCCCCATAACTGGCGGAACCATTAGCTTGCAACCGCCTATGAAGAGGCGGACGTGGGAGGTGCAACCGCCCATGAAGAGGCGGACAAGACTATGGGCAACCGCCAGGCGGACACAACATGAAGAACCGCCTCAAACGAGGCGGACAACACACAACCACCGCCTGTTATCAGGCGGAAACGGACAGTCGTGACTAAAAAAATCAGGCGCGACCAGTTTCTTCTTCGCGTCGACTTCACCCGTCGACTTGTTTCTGCCATGTCCAACTACTTCCCGTCGACACCTTATTTTCCTCAACTCTGTCCCCTGCAATTAATGAGCATTCAATGCTGTTCCACTGCAGTCGTTCCTCTTCTTCCTCTCCTCTATAAAAAGCCACTGCTACTTCAAATCAAATACACACGTTCCACCCCAAACTCATGCCATTTTCTTCCATAAAAATACCATAAAACTCTCCATAAAATCACTCATTTCATCCACATAAATTCCATACTACATCTCATCCCATAAATCACTCCACTTCATACCGTTATCCTGTTCAACCTCTGTCAAAAATATTAGCAGATAAGATAGCGGAGCGGAAATAAACATCTTCTCAGATGTATTCCTCTACTTCTTATTCTGTCTCTAATATGTCAGGCTAAGGAGGATTTGCTCCGGGCAAAGGTTTTAATTATGGTTTGTTTAATTTTGTAATCAATATTTCTACCGGTTAAAATAAATACAGTTTGTTACGCTTAAAGGTTTTCTCTCACCATTTTAATAAATTACATGAATTTATTAAAATGTTTTCCTAAGTCTATTTTGATCAGACCAGGTGATAAATAGACAGGTTAATTAAGCCGTAAATCTGGAGAGAAAATTATTATGATTTAATAAGTTAGTATTTACAGATGCAATATTAATTCCTCGAATTTAACGTCCGTTTACATAGTATTGCTCGAACCTTGATTAGACCGAGCATTTCTGGTAAACGAGTTCTCAAGGGTCTATGACTTAGTCCTTAGGATAATAACAGGAATTTTGCCAACTAATATATTTAACCGGTAGAGATAGCATAATTAATCAGATTATATAAAACCTGAACCCGGAGTTCCATTTAATTCATCTGCACTCAGTTTTCTAATCTGCTTAATATTTTCTCTAAAAACAAGTCAATTAACTTCCCCCCTTTTGTGACAAGCTTAGGAACTATTTTATCTCGCTATAAGTCCCACGGTTTGACCCCGGCCGCTTCTGTCTTCTATACTACTGCGACCGGGTTTATTTGCAGCCCGACGGATATTTTGAGTATTAATTTCTTTCTTTATCAATTTCACCAGCACTATTCACTCACGATAAATCCCCCTCTAAATATACATGTGGACATTGATTTCAAAAACTTAATTTATGTACGTATGAAAAGAATTTCAGAAGTAGTACGAGAAATATACATATACAAGAATGAATCATCAAAGCTATCTAGGTAGCGAATCACTATTATTCAAGGGTTGCTAATCAGTTGTTAGTCTTATCCTATTTACTATCATAATTAAAGGTTGTAAGCGAGAGAATAATGTAACGGTTATGGGATGAAATCACAAAAATGAATAAGTCACCACACTACAACCGAAAGCGAAAACAACAAACGAATTACAAATTGATACAAATACAAGTGAAAAGTTTTAAATCTAAAGCTGCTATGGGGGGGTCGCATCGACGCCGCCTCACTTGAGCTGAAAGGATCAGCAAGAAGTGCACCAACCGTTACATGTGTTTGAAGCGGAGACCCCGGTAGTCCAAGCCAAGATCCCGTTTCTTAGTCTTAGAGTAGTTTCCCGTTTCACGAGCATTATGTACATGTCAAAAACACAACCAAAAGAGGCAAAATGCATTAGTCAAAGAACGGAAGAGGGTTGGGATGTGTGCAATGCGATCATACGGCCCCTCTCAATGGGACGAAAGGGGGCAATCTAATCATCTCCCACACCCCAACCGAGAACATAGAAAAGAGTTACAAGCTGCCAACAAATGCTAAAATTGTAAGATAAATCAAGCATTGGGGTTGCTACTCAAATTAATTCATCATCTTAGATTATAACTCAACCAAAGTGTAGTATCAAAGATAGGGGTTGTGAGTCATGTGGGATCATACCTAGAAGGGTTTATATCACTTCCCTCTAAAATGATAGAATTAATAAGGACATCCAACCGATGAATGAATTATCTAGACAATTATAGCACTCGGGCAACTATCACTCAAACCATGTTCTTATCTAAGCGCAAAGGGACATACATGCTAGTTTCATACTAGTTTCCAAACCAAATATATAATGCGCGAGGAGCAATTGGCAGGAATGGTTGAATCATAATCGAAAGAGTTGAAAGTAAGAATTTCCAAACCCATGTATAACCGTGAAATCCAAAGCCCACCAGCGTGGTCAACTTGCAAACAATTCCAAACCAAATTTGCCTAAGTGAGCTTCAGTCAATGCCAATCGGTATACGTGTACCTCGGTCCAATCATGAATAAACAGATCAGTCAGCCACATATAAATCGGCAAGTACCACAAGTATGTAAAACAATTGGGGTCTCAAACCCGTAGATAATAAAATCAGCCCAAATGAGAATAGGCCATCAAACGGGACATCATACTCCTCAAAGGTCCACCTGATTAATGCGTGGATATCAATTCCATGAACAATGCATGAACGACATAGCAGCATATTAATCAAAGCTGTCATATGAAATTTTCAAATACAAATATGAGCTATTGTGAAGCCCAAGCCCAACAATATGGTAAGAAGCAGAGCTCGAGTCAAGCAGGCACACACCATGTCCAATTGATTGATGTACCTCATTTAAGGATAAAAGCAACAACGATAGTCAGATAAAATGATAAGTTCACTGAATCGGTATGAATACCCAAATTATAATGACCTGCGCAGAGGGATAACGAGCAATATGGCTGGAATAACTCGAACAGTAAAATGGAAACCTGAATGTTTGGGAATTCGAATCCCAAACCCAGAAAGTTTCAAATAAGTCGCAACACCCGCAGATACAACAAACATGGTGAGAGCGGTAACAATAGAAAGGGTTTTCGCCCAATCCAAGTTGAATCCAGCGATGAATTAATCAAGGCAAACTTTCTTATCCGCAGAAATCAGATCCAGAGGAAAAGATTTCACCAGCCAGGCAGCCAATTAATAATGTCATCAACCAACTCAAATGAGCAATAAACCGATACTCAAATCACGAAACACCATACTGAAAATCTTAAGCCCAAGTTCAGACAAGCAAAGCGTCGGGAGAGGCAATTTTAGCAAAATAGATACGAGAATACACCCATACAGCATTACCTGAAATACAGACATTCAGAATCGAAACGAAAGCCGACACAGAGAGAGTCAAATGTCGAGCTCTCGACTAATGAACTCAGAATCGAATTTCGTTGCTAAACAACAGCAGGGCATGGATCATACAAGAGATTTCGAAATTTAAAACAAAATGCTACTAGATGTGGTAGAAGGAGTGAATTCCTTGCTCGAATCAAACCAGAAATTGTTACCGACTCAGAAGCTATCGGGACTAGGGTTATGCGTGAACAAACGCCACCATCACAGTGAAGCATCGTGGAAGGTAATGACACATCAATCGGGGAATGGTTCTTCTTCAACCGAACTTAGGAAACCCACTTTTCGATTTGGAGAAGGCCGGTACTCCGATAAGGAGGCGATGGCGATTTCCCAAGGCCGGCAAGGATTCACCACCGCGGAACAACGAAAAACACGGTTTGACTGGTTGTTCCTTATCGTTAGTTGGGTGAGCAAAATTAACGAGTCAAGAAGAGTGAAGAGAGGTCTGGGCATATTACTCCCTGTTCTCCGGTTCAGATTGAAAAATATCTCCGAGGAGTGAACAGAATGAAGCGCCGAGCAAGTTCACAAGTAGAGTTGTGATGTTTCCGATAGTGAAGAGAAATCGAGGAGGGGCAAGGCATCATGTTTGCCAGTTGGGTTATGAATTTGAGACGAGTCGAAGGGATTGAGGAAATGTAGAGCAGTAGGTTGAATGTTCACCAGTTCAGTTGCAAATTACATCGCCTCAAGAGAAATGGAAGGGGTAGAGTCGGCGAAGGAGGCATGGTTCATCTTTTGGATTTTTTGGAAAATGAAGAAGATAGATTGGGAAGGGGTGAATGTTTCTAAGCAGATGAATGATCGAGAGATAGAAGACTCAAGGTGGCGGCGAAGTGAGGGTTGAAGAAAATCGATGGAGCAAAGGAGAGCCAAGAAGAGAAAAAATCAGAATGAGCCCAGTGGCTCTGTCTGGTTTTTTGTGTTGGCCGCCCCTTAGGGTTTTGATGGTAGGGTTTGGGTGGGCTTCTTGAGGCCATGGGATGAAAATAGCGTGGGTTTAAGGAATTGGGTTAGGTTAGACTTCAATCAAGTGTGGATTGGGTTTGTAAGATGAAAATGAGTGTATATAAATAGAAATGAAAATAAAAAAACTAAAGTTAATAGTAGAATAAAATAAAATATAAGAAAAGGTATATAGAAGAAAATAAATAAAATAAAAATAAATAAATAGAATATAAACAAAACAAAATAAGATAGTAAAATAAGTGAATAAACAAAATGGGACGACCTTGAAACTGGACTATCGATGGAAATTCATTTTCAAAGAATTGTGCTTTTTTTTCGAAATGCTTTGAAAAAGATATAAAATGATGGTTTCGTCTTTGCACGCACGCTAATATGTTTTGAAAAAGAAAGGCGACGACCCCTCTTATTATTCCAGAATTTGCTTTATGGGGTGAGAATTTTTGGTGTCTACAGATGGCTCCCCTTGATTCAATTCTGCAAGCCCTTGCAAAATTGGATCAAGGTTGACGGGACGCCAAAAATTCTCACTGTGGTTTATGATCTGTTTTATGAATGCGGGTGCACGGGGACTTATGACGGGCCCCAAATTGCGGTGATTGATGGTTTGAGGACTAATGACGGCCTCAACTAGATCTCGGTGTCTAGCTCTAGGACTAATGACGGGCCTAGAATACGATCAAACAACCTATGCATGAGGACTAATGATGGGCCTCAACTAGAACTCGATGTCTAGCTCTAGGACTTATGACGGGCCTAGAATGCATCTTCGAAATGTATGAGGACTAATGACGGGCCTCAACTAGATCTCGGTGTCTAGCTCTAGGACTAATGACGGGCCTAGAATACAATCGGTATATTGTTATGCATGAGGACTATTGACGGGCCTCAACTAGAACTCGGTGTCTAGCTCTAGGACTTATGACGGGCCTAGAATGCATCTTCGAAATGTATGAGGACTAATGACGGGCCTCAACTAGATCTCGGTGTCTAGCTCTAGGACTAATGACGAGCCTAGAATACAATCGGTATATTAGTTATGCATGAGGACTAATGACGGGCCTCAACTAGAACTCGGTGTCTAGCTCTAGGACTTATGACGGGCCTAGAATGCATCTTCGAAATGTATGAGGACTAATGACGGGCCTCAACTAGATCTCGGTGTCTAGCTCTAGGACTAATGACGGGCCTAGAATACAATCGGTATATTGGTTATGCATGAGGACTAATGACGGGCCTCAACTAGAACTCGGTGTCTAGCTCTAGGACTTATGACGGGCCTAGAATGCATCTTCGAAATGTATGAGGACTAATGACGGGCCTCAACTAGAACTCGGTGTCTAGCTCTAGGACTAATGACGGGCCTAGAATACAATCGGTATATGGGTTATGCATGAGGGCTAATGACGGGCCTCAGCTAGACCTCTTGATGTCTAGCTCTAGGACTTATGACGGGCCTAGAATGCAACTGAAAGTACAAGGACTTATGACGGGCCTCAACTAGACCTCTTGACATCTAGCTATAGGACTTATGACGGGCCTATAATAATTGATGATTAGAGTTGTATGAAACTCGTTGTTTTGGGTGGTTGATTTGAGGTGACTTTGATTATGGATTGGTCCAGGACTGGATGTTTTGTGTGTTTTCGTGAGGGATGTGATAGTCGAATGTTTGTCTGATGATGTCGCCTTTGACTTTGTCAGTGTGGGACTTTTGTTTTGCTTTTGTTTTTGGTGGTCTCGGCCCGATGTGCTCTATAGTTTTGGGATTTGGTAGGACTCTTGGCTCCAGAGTTCGAGATGGCTCCGGTATGGCTCTCGAGTCTTGGTTTTCGTGATTTTGTAATTGGTTTTTGAACGGATTTTTTTTTTATGAATGAGCGACTTTGGGAACTCGGTGGTTTTGATATGGTCGAATGGCTTCGATATGATCCGAGGGCTCCGGTATGATCGGATGGCTCCCGCCCGGTCAGATGGCTCCGGTTTGATTTGTGATTCCCTGTGAGCAACGGCTCTGGGATGGTTGGTGGGTTTTGATTCAGGTAGAGATTTTCGGGATGGTTGGTGGGTTTTGATTCGGATTGAGATTTTCGGGATGGTTGGTGGGTTTCAATTTGTTTTGGATTTTGATTCGAATGGTGGGTGATGTGATTGGTGGATTGTGTTGTGTTTGATGCATTTTGATGTGGTTGATAACTTTTTGGTCATGGATGGATGGTCGGTCCGGTTATGACTCGGGATTTTTCATGATGGCTCCAGGGGTGGCTCGGATGGCTCGGGGAAGGGCTATGAGATGGCTCCATTGGTGATGGCGAGGAGAGAAAGGGGAACTTTCGCCTGTGAAGTGGTCGCACCCTGGGCGGGCTGCCTACGTACTCAATTTCGTATTGAGATCAGACCATACGTAGTTCGAAATGGTGTAGGCAAGACCTTGGTGATGAGATAGATCTGATGTGGATTTGAGGTGGCTCCCGTTTGTTCTCGGACTATTAGGATGCCCCCTGTGTAGTTCCAAGGATGGTTTCAAAGTATGAGAATGGCTCCGTGTAGCCTAGGGATAGTCTCAAAGTGTGAGGATCCTCCCGCATGGCTCTAGGGATAATCTCGAAGTGTGGAATTCTCGCATGGTTCTCCGTGGCTTTGGAGGGGATGAGTGGGATGAGTGATGCAAGTGAGGATATAATCTTATGGAACGATCTCCAGCTTGCTTTAGTGTCTGAGACTCGAGGACATGGGAACTCTAGGAAGATCTTTGTATGGCTCCGGATGGCCGCAGTTTTGATTTCTTTGATCAAAAGTTACGCTTCAATAACTACAACTGAAGTTGACTTTCAGCGAGACTAGGCAAAGTTCTTACCGGTCAGATGACTGATGTGAACTAGCTATGATGCATGCAGGTATTAAACGCTGGATACGATGCAAATGCATATGCAATTTTAGAGAAAAGGTATGGCCCTATCTCTATTAATACGAGGTTTACGAATATAAGACATCTTCGGCTCGATCTTGAGTTATTGTTGAATTGGAATGTGTGAATCACTTTCCTCTCATGGAGGGATGCGGGTCAATCTCTCGTGAGTATAGCGTGTGTGCTAATGTGTAATGATATATCTCATTGCTCGGAGCAGTAATTTCCTAAGAATTTCTTTTCAAGGTTCTGGACTTTCTGACCCTTACAAATTCCTCACCTGCAGTGGGGTAGGCTGTTTTAGGATTTGGTGCTTGAATCAAAGATTCACTCGCACTCGGAAGACCTTATGGGGTAAGGTCACACTCATTGCCTCATGGTCCCTTTGGTATGACGGGACATGTGATAACGAGTACGAAGCTTATGATTCATGTTTCAGATCCGGGTACTTTAGTTAACGCTCATCGACTAACGAGTCAGAGGTCTTTATTAGGTTATAACGGGGCTGAGGGGTATGATGTATGTCACATGGGACTGGATGATTTATTTGGGAATTGTGGAGCTTTTGTGCAATAGAGGATATGTTTCGCCTTCACCATGGGTGGAATGATTATACTGGTTTTGATAACCTTTATTGATTTCTACGGGACATCATTGGTCCTTCGAATTTGGATTTCTCCTTCTTGCCTCTTCTGGTGTTCGATTTGAACTTTCTTCTCATTTTGTTTTTTGAAATTGCATTTGGCTCATCAACTTTCTCAAGCGTTCTCTGCTTTGTATTTTGGCTTTCAGCTTTGGAGTTGCATTGACTCATCGATCTTCTTGAACATTTTCGGTGTTCTTTTTTTGGTGTTTGGCTTTGGAGTTGCATTGACTCACTGATTTCTTCAAGCATTTCATTTGCTGTTTTGTGAGGATGGTGGGGGGGGGAGAGACCATGGCTCTGGCTCCTTCGAGATCCTCTATTGCAAGGGTGAGTAAATATGTGTATGTGAGTTGGCATGTTGTGGAGTTCGCAGAAAAAGGTTTATCGTGAAAGGCTTAGCGGGGCTCACTAAGGATTATGTACAGGGCAGTCAAAGCTTTTTGGTTTTGTGGAGATTTTTATTCCTAAGTGCCTCGTCATTCTCATTAGTCAATGATTGTTTTCATACTATTCTCCGATCTTTGCATGAATCATAGTTCATATCTTGTTTATCAACACTGATCTCCTCTATACATTTGTGCCTCTCCATGTGCTGAAGGAATGCACATGTCGCTTGTGGTTTTACCTCTATGGACTCGATCTATCTTCCCTCATCGCTCAGTGGATTGTCCAGTACCCTCTTTTGGAATTCCAGAGAAAATACCGCCCTTTCGCACACTACTCACTCGGTTTGTGGTGCTGATTTTGATTAGACCCTTGTGTTCATTGACGGGTCGAGAGTTTCGTGTTCACGCACTCTGTTCAATCAATCCCTCAGATTTTTTCCAAAGGTGTCGTTTCGATACGAGAGTATGCAAACACGACTATCTACAATGCAATCTATTGTGGTAAATGGAATACTACGTATAAGATGCGTGAAATGCTGAAAGTGATGAATGAAAATGGTTGACTTTGGATTTTGACTGAATGTTTTTTTTTTGTGTGTTTTTTCTTTTGGATGCAATGCATGCGTGGTAAGGCTACACCTAGTCTCGCTTGAGTCGGTTCCAGTTTATGGTCTATGAGCTCATCCCGCCATTATAAACTCTGATGATGGTCTAGCTGTTGGGGTCACTGTCAGGGTAGTGATTCTCAGGTGAGGTAGGGCTAGTGATTGGCTCCTGGATTTTTGAATTTCTAGGGAGTGACAACTCCCATGGTGGCCCAACGATATGACGGAGACTGGCATTTTTTGGGATTTTTTGGATGTATTATTTTTTGGATTTTGGGGAGGTCACTCCCGCATGGTAGCCCCACGATATGATGCACTTTGAGATTGGGAAAGGTTTGAGCTTGTTTTTCTTTTCTTTTCTATCCCTCTGAGATCGGGCTCTAGCGGTCGGATATTGGGATGAAGCTGGTGTGTGGTGTGGTGACAATGATTGCGTGATTACAATAATTTTTCTGAGGTCGACAGGCCTTGTGTATGTTTGACGAATTGAACTGACCAAGAATGCACAGACTTTTTGTAATGAATGCAATGCATGCTATTTATTTTGTGCTCGATTGCGTTTGTTGGTGTTGTTTATTTAGGGGATACCTCCTGTAGATACCACGAATTCTCGCCCCATAAAGCAAAGTTGATGAATGATATATAACTGTGAGGAGTCGTTCCTTTTCATTCTTCTCTTTATTCGTGCATGCCAAAAGAAACCAAGTTTTAGAAAAACAATTTTGAAAACGCGTGTTTTCAAAGTGGTGGATTTTCTCAATAGAATTTTGATGCTCGATCATTCGCAAATAAAATAGGGAATGGGGAACCCTATACACATTGATCTAAATAAATTCAAAGGGAATGTATAAACCTATACATGTAATCTATTCAGAAATGGACAAGAGAGAAAAGAATGCTAGGGAAAAACCTATACATCAATTCTAAAAGTCATTAAATGGGAGTTTGAGCTTAAAAACTTCTTCCAAATTCTTCTGGCTTCGTCTTCGAGCTTCTGACTGACTACTTATTCCCATCGGGCTCCTGATTGACCGCTCGTTCGTCTTCGGGATCTTGATCGGCTGCTCGCTCGTCTTTGGGTTCTTGCAGCGAAGCGGTATTGTGCTCAAAGAAAAACCGGTTGGCGTTCTTCTGAATCTCAAAAATTTTGAACTCGAACATCGTTGTTGGTCTTCATGTCGCTCGGCTCGGGTTGGTATGACTCTGATTTTTTGCTCACCCCGCGTTGTTGATCTTCATGTACTCCACTTGCTCCGATGAGGAAAATTAGGGGCATTTTTTTAGAAAGGAAAGGGAATGATCGAGCACAAAATCATTGTGAAAATCCACCACTTTTGTGAAAACACGAAATCACTAGTACACTCCACAGTAATGACCGCTACTCTTGAAGGTGGGTTGAACTTCAAAAATAGCGGGTCCCAACATGGAGACTAGATCATTTATTTGAAATACGTTTGTGAAATTCAATTTTGAAAACTGTTTTCGAAAACTATTTTGAAAATTATGTTATGAAGAATGTTGTTTGAAATTCGTTGTAGAAAGTAGGTGTTTGAAATGAAATTCATGGGAAGTAGTGTTTGAAAATCATTTGTAAACAGTAGATTTTTGAAATTTGTTCTTTGCGAACTGTTTGATAAAGTTTGTTTTCTTGAAGACTTTGATTGAAATCGGCTTGAAAGTGTTATGGAAATAACGATTTTAAAATCATTATTTTTCGGAAGTCATTCGAGATAATCAGCTTTGAAGAGATTTCATTAGAGCGTTGAAACTGATTTATTTTCAAATTTTTACTCATTTTGAAACGTGATCACACATGTAAGCGCAAAAAATAAAAATCGTGGCTGATTTTATGTGGAGCTGAGCGTGAATGATTGGGATAATCACCTTCCAGGTCCATCAATGCTTCCATACCACCGGGGAACCGTCGTTCCTTCTGTTCATCTCTCTCTCTCGGATTTATCTCTGTTATGCCTGTGGGGCACGTCATCAAGAAAGTCCAGAGTGCTTAAGTTCGAAAGGTCAGGATACCCGAAGTGATACAGTCACATGAGCCACGGCCGGGGATTATCACAACATACTCACTTTTGGGAAACTTGGGGAAGTACTGCATGGGAACAGGTCTCCCCTCGTCTGCACGATAAGTGTGTCTAAAGTCCAAATTATTCGCTGACTACGCTATGCATGTATGGGTATCCGTAAATACGGGATCCGCTATGAATTTGTAGCGCGACATTGGGCTTTAAAGACACCCGTGGTGCAGAGGAATCATGGAACTGAGCCCATGCAATCTTCAGGGTAAGGCAAAGGGTGGTCAGACAGACGACATACAAGGGGGTGACTACCCATAAGCCCATCTTAGACACCGGATAAGGCAGCTGGACACTGAAGGCTCATGGCTCACTATATGCTGGCTTAGACTCGGGTAATGGAGGATATTTTGGATCATGAGCTTCAAGGCGTTGGTCTTGGACCGTATTACCTCATGGGTTAACTCCTTCTAGGAAGGACCCAACTCATGGGGAATCAACCTGGACCGGTTGGGGATCCGTGACATGTGTGGATGAAGCGGGTGACACACTGAGGATGCATGTCTTAAACTACCCGATGCATCAATGGGTTGACTCCTTCTAGGAAGGCCCCATTTACAAAAGCAATAAATAAGCAATAAAATATTATTTCATGCATGAGAGCGGTAAACATAAGACAGTAAACACACAACGGTAAACAAAAGTGAAGCATGCAAATATCAGAGCGCACATGTGGCACTCAAGCCCAATCTCGAACTCTAAAATCTCATCCTAACTATCCTTTCAAACACACTCTAAGTGTGGAGCGAAGTAGTCCTAGTGGCTCTGAATGAATCACTTGAAGGTTTTGAAAGAAGTGGGGAAGTCCCAACAATTTTGAATGGAGTTCAGTCTTCTTGAGTTTGAGAAAAACTTACTCAAGTTTTCCCCAGCAGAGTCGCCATTCTATGGAGGGTGATTTTTTCGGTATGAGGGGGGTCTGTATAAATATGATCTGACTGAAAAGCCGAGATCCTAGAAAATGCCATTTTGTGGAGGGTGAGAACCCGTTATTCTTGGCATCCCTCAAATACCTACTAAATCGTCCGTCTTTCCCAAAAAAGCATGAGGAGAGTGCAAGTGTGCACTACCCCCGCTCTCCGATGGGCTCCACGCAGACTTGCCTCTATAAGGCGGAAATGACTAGAGTCGCCACCTAGTTTGACCTAAAGAACTAGGAAGGGAGGAGAAGGTTCTAAGAACCGTTAATTGACTCTGTGATTTGTTGCCTATGGATATGACTTATCTGATCATACTAGAGATTCTGTGTTGGGTTCGCACTGGGTTACACCCTTATAAGTGGCAATGACCACGACTTCGGATTGGTGCCCGAGGAAACCTCGGTCTCCAATTGTCGGGATTGCCCTTCTTTCAAAACCTTATTAGAGAGATTCAATTAAAGCCAAATGATAGGATTGAGATGGGAGGAGAAAGAGAGTGGATGAGGCGAGCTTTTCTGCCAAGCTAGCGCCAAGAAGAAGAATTGGTGAATTCAAATGAGTATAGAATGAAGATTTGGGAAAAGTTTGAGGTTGAGTGAATAGACAAGACTTGGAGTCTGATGGTATGAAGTTTGTGGGAGCCGAAAAGGCTTGCGTGTTTTGAGAGATATGAGAGTCACCTTAAAAGGGGAAAGGGATTTTTTTGTTTGGAATGGGGTCGCACCCTAGATGGGCTGCCTACGTACTCAACTCCCTGTTGAGATCAGACCTTACGTAGTTCAGGGCCTTTGGGATGGTTGAGTTTTTTGAGGTAATCGAGGGTTGGAAGTGCATGGGGTTATTTGAAGGCGAGATGGCTGAGTACAAAAGGGTATTTTGATTGATGTGGGGTCGCACCCTGTGTGGGTTGCCTACGTACTCAACTCCCGTTGAGATCAGACCTTACGTAGTTCACCTATTCGGGGATTCGGAAGTTTTGATGTTTGTGGAGCTTGGAGATATTTGAATGTTTTTTGAGATTTGAGAGTTCTTACGAGATGTTTGAATCTTAATGAGGTGTTTGATGTGTGGGATGTTGTAATCTGTGAGACGCTCGGGTCTATGAGACGTTTGAAACCTTGAGATGTCGAAGTCTGTGAGACATTCGGATCTGTGAGACACTCGGGTCTGTGAGATGCTCTGGTCTGTGAGATACTTGAATCATTGGGATAACAAAGTCTGTGAGACACTCGGGTCTGTGAGACAATACGGGTTTGTTTGGAGGTGAGATGGCTGAGTGGAAAATGGCATTTTGATTGATGTGGGGTCGCACCCTATGTGGGTTGCCTACATACTCAACTCCCTGTTGAGATCAGACCTTACGTAGTTCACGTTTTGGAGGTTTGGGATTTTTGGGGTTTTAAAGGAGATTAGGGTTTTGACCTTTTGGGTCTTTGAGGGGTCAAAGAGGTTTTGTGGTCATTTTGTGAGGTTTGACAAATTGTCGGGTTTATTTTGAAGTTTGAGGTGTGAAAAGTCTGTGAGACACTCGGTCCATGAGACATTTAAAATCTTGAGATGATGGAGTCTATGAGACGCTCGGGTCTGTAGGATGATCAAGGCTTAAAAGGGTGTGAATTTTGAAGGTGTTCGGGTGTGAGAAGCTGAGGGTTTTTGAGGTGTTTGAGTTTGCTGAGTCTGTGGAGATGTTCGAGTCCGTGAGCTGCTGAGACATTCCAGTCTGTTGAGACGTTCGAGTCTGTTGAGCTGCTGAGGCATTCGAGTCTGTTGAGCTGTTGAGACATTCGAGTCCGTTGAGCTATAGAGACCTTCGAGTCTATTGAGTTGCTGAGACTTCGGGTCTGTGGAGCTATAGAGACCTTCGAGTCTATTGAGTTGCTGAGACGTTCGAGTTTGTGGAGTTGCTGAGGCATTCGAGTCTGTTGAGCTGCTGAGACGTTCGAGTCTGTTGAGCTGCTGAGACGTTCGAGTCTGTTGAGCTATAGAGACCTTTGAGTCTATTGAGTTGCTGAGACGTTCGAGTTTGTGGAGCTGCTGAGGCATTCGAGTCTGTGGAGCTGCTGAGACGTTCGAGTCTGTTGAGCTGTTGAGACATTCGAGTCTGTTGAGCTGCTGAGACGTTCGAGTCTGTTGAGCTGTTGAGACGTTCGAGTCTGTGGAGCTGCTGAGGCATTCGAGTCTGTGGAGCTGCTGAGACGTTCGAGTCTGTTGAGCTGTTGAGACATTCAGTCTGTTGAGCTGCTGAGACGTTCGAGTCTGTTGAGCTGTTGAGACGTTCGAGTCTGTTGAGCTGTTGAGACATTCGAGTCTGTTGAGCAACTGAGACGTTGAGTCTGTTGAGACATTCGAGTCTGTTGAGCTGTTGAGACATTCGAGTCTGTTGAGCTGTTGAGACATTCGAGTCTGTTGAGCTGCTGAGACGTTCGAGTCTGTTGAGACATTCGAGTCTGTTGAGCTGTTGAGACATTCGAGTCTGTTGAGCTGTTGAGACATTCGAGTCTGTTGAGCTATTGAGACGTTCGAGTCTATTGAGCTACTGAGACGTTTAGAGATTCGAGATGCTTGAGTTCTCCAGAGTTTGAAGTTTCAAGGAGTTTGAGATTTATGATGTTTGGAATTATCTGGGTTGAAATGAAGTTAAATTGAATTGGGAATGAAAAGAATTTTGAATTGAATTGGATTGAAATTGAGATTGAATCTAAATCGGAATTGGATTGAATTTGATTGAATCGGATTGAATTTGGATGTGAATTTGATTCAGAATTGAAATTGAATTGGATTTGAAACTAAATCGAGATCTAATTGAGGCAATGAGCTGGACTTGTGCCTTAGAGATGGACCAGGTTTGGGCCTTGAAATGTGGGCCGGATATCTGGGCCTTGAAATTTGGGCCGGATTGGACCTTTGAAATTGGGCCGGGTTGGGCCCTATGAATGAGCTGGATTTGGGGCTCCAAATTGGGCCCGATTTGGCCTTAGAAATTGGAGTTGGAAGATGATTTGAAACTATGAGACAATTGGAATTTGGAAGGAGTTTGAAGCTTGATTCTAGAACTTTTGGAAGCATTTCAAATGCTTTGTAAGGCTGAAGTGTGTCTAATGAGCGTATGAAGAGTATTTAATGTTGGGTGCGAAAAGCTTTGATTTCAAAGAATTCATGAAGGATATCTGGTTTTGGTATGAGAGGATTGATTTTGAGAGTGTATGATGAGTGAGTATGAGAGGGATTGATTTTGAAGTGTTTTGGTGAGAAAGTGTGAAAGAGATTGATTTTGAAGTGTTTTGTGAGAGCGTGTGAGAGAGATTGATTTGAAGGGTGTTTGGTGAGAGTGCGCGAGAGAGGTTGATTTTGAAGTGCGTTTGATGAGAGAGTATGATAGGGATTGATTTTGAAATGTATTTGGTGAGAGAGATTGATTTCACAATGTGTTTGATGAGAGAGAATGAGAGAGATTGATTTTGCAGTGGAATTAGACTCATTGGAATTTTTGAATTGATTTGGAATTGGATGATTGATTGTGAATTTTTATTCTGACTTTAGAGGATGATTTGGAAAATTTTAAGGGAAACGGGTATTCCTCACATGGGCCGTGTCTAGGACACGTATTCATGAGTATACCCAAACCTAAGGCTTTTCTAAAGTGGGCAACCTAATGGGCTTTCTAGGGCCACCTGCTCCAGCCCGTTTGGCTGGATATGGACTGAGCCTGAACAAATTAGATTTGTGCCAGAGTTACATGGGCCCAAACATGATCAGTCCATACATTTACAAAATCATAGGCAAGGAATGATGAACAAATGATATGTAGAGATGAAATTACCAAGGCTATATAACAATATACATGCAGACATGGATTTAAAAACCTATCCAATAAAACAGATACATGTAAGAAAGGAATTCAGAATCCGTCTAATAATTATATACATGTGGACATTGATTTCAAAAACTTATTTATGTACGTATGAAAAGATTTCAGAAGTAGTACGAGAAATATACATATACAAGAATGAATCATCAAAGCTATCTAGGTAGCGAATCACTATTATTCAAGGGTTGCTAATCAGTTGTTAGTCTTATCCTATTTACTATCATAATTAAAGGTTGTAAGCGAGAGAATAATGTAACGGTATGGGATGAAATCACAAAAATGAATAAGTCACCACACTACAACCGAAAGCGAAAACAACAAACGAATTACAAATTGATACAAATACAAGTGAAAAGTTTAAATCTAAAGCTGCTATGGGGGTCGCATCGACCGCCTCACTTGAGCTGAAAGGATCAGCAAGAAGTGCACCAACCGTTACATGTGTTTGAAGCGGAGACCCTGGTAGTCCAAGCCAAGATCCCGTTTCTTAGTCTTAGAGTAGTTTCCCGTTTCACGAGCATTATGTACATGTCAAAACAACAACCAAAAGAGGCAAAATGCATTAGTCAAAGAACGGAAGAGGGTTGGGATGTGTGCAATGCGATCATACGGCCCCTCTCAATGGGAGGAAAGGGGGCAATCTAATCATCTCCCACACCCCAACCGAGAACATAGAAAAGAGTTACAAGCTACCAACAAATGCTAAAATTGTAAGATAAATCAAGCATTGGGGTTGCTACTCAAATTAATTCATCATCTTAGATTATAACTCAACCAAAGTGTAGTATCAAAGATAGGGGTTGTGAGTCATGTGGATCATACCTAGAAGGGTTTATATCACTTCCCTCTAAAATGATAGAATTAATAAGGACATCCACCGATGATGAATTATCTAGACAATTATAGCACTCGGGCAACTATCACTCAAACCATGTTCTTATCTAAGCGCAAAGGGACATACATGCTAGTTTCATACTAGTTTCCAAACCAAATATATAATGCGCGAGGAGCAATTGGCAGGAATGGTTGAATCATAATCGAAAGAGTTGAAAGTAAGAATTTCCAAACCCATGTATAACCGTGAAATCTAAAGCCCACCAGCGTGGTCAACTTGCAAACAATTCCAAACCAAATTTGCCTAAGTGAGCTTCAGTCAATGCCATCGGTATACGTGTACCTCGGTCCAATCATGAATAAACAGATCAGTCAGCCACATATAAATTCGGCAAGTACCACAAGTATGTAAAACAATTGGGGTCTCAAACCCGTAGATAATAAAATCAGCCCAAATGAGAATAGGCCATCAACGGGACATCATACTCCTCAAAGGTCCACCTGATTAATGCGTGGATATCAATTCCATGAACAAATGCATGAACGACATAGCAGCATATTAATCAAAGCTGTCATATGAAATTTTCAAATACAAATATGAGCTATTGTGAAGCCCAAAGCCCAACAATATGGTAAGAAGCAGAGCTCGAGTCAAGCAGGCACACACCATGTCCAATTGATTGATGTACCTCATTTAGGGATAAAAGCAACAACGATAGTCAGATAAATGATAAGTTCACTGAATCGGTATGAATACCCAAATTATAATGACCTGCGCAGAGGATAACGAGCAATATGGCTGGAATAACTCGGACAGTAAAATGGAAACCTGAATGTTTGGGAATTCGAATCCCAAACCCAGAAAGTTTCAAATAAGTCGCAACACCGCAGATACAACAAACATAGTGAGAGCGGTAACAATAGAAAGGGTTTTCGCCCAATCCAAGTTGAATCCAGCGATGAATTAATCAAGGCAAACTTTCTTATCCCGCAGAAATCAGATCCAGAAAAAGATTTCACCAGCCAGGCAGCCAATTAATAATGTCATCAACCAACTCAAATGAGCAATAAACCGATACTCAAATCACGAAACACCATACTGAAAATCTTAAGCCCAAGTTCAGACAAGCAAAGCGTCGGGAGAGGCAATTTTAGCAAATAGATACGAGAATACACCCATACAGCATTACCTGAAATACAGACATTCAGAATCGAAACGAAAGCCGACACAGAGAGAGTCAAATGTCGAGCTCTCGACTAATGAACTCAGAATCGAATTTCGTTGTTAAACAACAGCAGGGCATGGATCATACAAGAGATTTTGAAATTAAAACAAAATGCTACTAGATGTGGTAGAAGGAGTGAATTCCTTGCTCGAATCAAACCAGAAATTGTTACCGACTCAGAAGCTATCGGGACTAGGGTTATGCGTGAACAAACGCCACCATCACAGTGAAGCATCGTGGAAGGTAATGACACATCAATCGGGAATGGTTCTTCTTCACCCGAACTTAGGAAACCCGCTTTTCGATTTGGAGAAGGCCGGTACTCCGATAAGGAGGCGATGACGATTTCCCAAGGCCGGCAAGGATTCACCACCGCGGAACAACGAAAAACACGGTTTGACTGGTTGTTCCTTATCGTTAGTTGGGTGAGCAAAATTAACGAGTCAAGAAGAGTGAAGAGAGGTCTGGGCATATTACTCCTGTTTCTCCGGTTCAGATTGAAAAATATCTCTGAGGAGTGAACAGAATGAAGCGCCGAGCAAGTTCACAAGTAGAGTTGTGATGTTTCCGATAGTGAAGAGAAATCGGGAGGGGCAAGGCAGCATGTTTGCCAGTTGGGTTATGAATTTGAGACGAGTCGAAGGGATTGAGGAAATGTAGAGCAGTAGGTTGAATGTTCACCAGTTCAGTTGCAAATTACATCGCCTCAAGAGAAATGGAAGGGGTAGAGTCGGCGAAGGAGGCATGTTTCATCTTTTGGATTTTTTGGAAAATGAAGAAGAATAGATCGGGAAAGGGTGAATGTTTCTAAGCAGAGAAAAAAATCAGAATGAGCCAGTGGCTCTGTCTGGTTTTTTGTGTTGGCCGCCCCCTTAGGGTTTTGATGGTAGGGTTTGGGTGGGCTTCTTGAGGCCATGGGCTGAAAATAGAGTGGGTTTAAGGAATTGGGTTAGGTTAGACTTCAATCAAGTGTGGATTGGTTTGTAAAGATGAAATGAGTGTATATAAATAGAAATGAAAATATAAAAACTAAAGTTAATAGTAGAATAAAATAAAATATAAGAAAAGGTATATAGAAGAAATAAATAAATAAAATAAATAAATAGAATATAAAAACAAACAAAATAAGATAGTAAATAAGTGAATAAAAAACAAATGGGACGACCTTGAAACTGGACTATCGATGGAAATTCATTTTCAAAGATTGTGCTTTTTTTTCGAAATACTTTGAAAAGATTATAAAATGATGGTTTCGTCTTTGCACGCACGCTAATATGTTTGGAAAAAGAAAGGCGACGACCCCTCTTATTATTCCAGAATTTGCTTTATGGGGAGAATTTTTGGTGTCTACACCAAGTGGCTTCTTCGACCTCTCGTGGTTTGACCAAAGAATCTTGACCATGCGGACGGTGTTGTTCCTGGTCTCCCGTGTCTTCGTATCTAGAATGCGGAGTGGAGTTTCTTCGTACTAAGATTCGGGTCTAGTTCCAATGCTCTGGCTGTAACACATGCGAGGTGGTGAGGGATGTATTTCTTCAGCTGAGATACGTGTAATACATCATGCACTCTTCCGAGCTCAGCAGGTAAATCTAACCTGTAAGCTAACGGGCCCACTCGCTCCGTAATACGATACGGACCAACATACTTTGGGCTTAGCTTGCCCTTCTGTCCAAAACAATAATGCCCTTCATGGGTGACACTCTGAGGAAGACTAGGTCGTCGACTGTGAACTCGAGATCTCTCCATCGGACGTCTGCATACGACTTCTGTCTACTTGGAAGCTTTTAATTTCTACGGATCTGTAGGACATCCTCTTCACTTGTTCTAAGTACTCGGGTCCAAGGAATGTGTTCTCGCTAGCCTCGTCCCAACAGAGGGGTGTCCTACATGGTCTACACATATAGGCCTGGAATGGTGGCATCTGAATCGACGCGTGGTAGTTGTTGTTGTAGGCAAACTCTATCAGATGCAACCGATCAATCCAACTCTCTGAAAATCTAGGGCGCATGCTCGGAGCTGTCCTCCAATGTCTGGATGGTCCTCTCACTCTGACCATCCGTTTGCGGTGAAAGGCGGTACTTAGCTTTAGCTTGGTACCTAAAGCCTCCTGAACTTGCCCCCAAAACCGTGATAGGAATCGAGGGTCTCTGTCTGACACATTATTTTTCGGCACGCCATGGTGTCTGATGATTTTCTCGCTGGAAAAGATCCGCTAGCTTGGGAACTTTCCAGTGTCTTTGATCGGGATAACTTAGCCACTTTTGTCAATCTGTCGATGATCACCCAAATAGTGTTCGCACCTCCCTTAGTCGGTGGAAGGCTGACAACAAAATCCATGGATAGGTCCTCGAATTTCTAGTACGGAATGGGCATAGGCTGCACCAAACCTCCTGGTCTCCTGTGCTCGAACTTGACTTTCTGACAAGTCAAGCAGCGGGTAACAAACTCTGTTACATCTTTTTCATACCACTCCACCAAAAGTGAGTCTTCAAATCTTTGTACATCTTCGATGATCCCGGGTGGATAGACAAACAATGAGCTTCACTAAGTATCCTCTCTTTCAACTCTGGGCTAGACTCTAGGATGCACAATCTGCCATTTAATCTGATTATCCATCATCACTAGTGTGAAATCATATTTCTTCCTGCCTTCGAATATGCCGTCCACTAACTGCTGCCTGATGGTCTGTATGTACTGGTCGCTCTCCTCCTGAGCACAGCGTACTTCTTCGACTAGGCTATTGTTGCTGACATGGCATGTAAGGAGTGAGCTCTCCGGCTCAGGGCATCGGCTACTATGTTTGCCTTCCCCTCTTGTACTGAGGTTGATGTCGTAGTCCTTTCAAGAACTCGACCCATCGCCTCTGCCTCATATTCAGATCTTCTCTGGGTGAATAGTACTGAAGGCTTTGTGATCAGAGTATATCGTCACTGTCACACCATACAAGTAATGTCTCCATATCTCCAAGCAAAAACCACCGCTCCCAGCTCCAAATCATGTGTCGGGTAGTTCTCCTCATGTTCTTCAGTGTTGGGAGGCGTAGGCTACGACCTTCCCATGCTGCATGAGTACACACCCTAGCCTGTACCTGAGGCATCACAGTACACTTCGAACCCGTCGGTCCCTTCAGGAATGGTGAGTACGGGAGCGACGTCAGAGGTCCTTGAGTGTTTGAAAGGAACGCTCGCAATCCCAGTCCACACAAAACTGAGCATCCTTTTTCATTAATTAGTTAGTATAGTTTGGCTACTTTGGAGAATTCTTTCACAAAACGCCTGTAGTATCCAGCTAACCCTAAGAAACTACGGATATCGGTCAATCTTCGGTCTCGGCCAGCTCTTGACTGCTCTATCTTCGCAGGGTCGACTGATATGTCGCTGGCTGAAATGATGTGCCCCAAGAATTCCAAGCTATCTAGCCAAAACTCACACTTCGAGAGCTTGGCGTATAGTGGTTTTCTCTCATAATCTGTAGAACCCGCCTAAGGTGTGCTTCGTGGTCTTCCTTAGTCTTAGAGTAGATTAAGATGTCATCGATGAATACCACTACTGATGAGTCGAGATGCTCTCTGAACAGACGGTTCATGAGGTCCATGAATACTGCAGGTGCATTTGACAATCCAAATGGCATCACGGTAAACTCGTAGTGACCGTAGTGTGTTCTGAACGCTGTCTTCTCTATATCTCTCTCTGCAATGCGTTATCTGATGGTAGCCTGATCTCAAGTCGATCTTCGAGAATACTGCTGCACCTCTGAGCTGATAAACAAGTCGTCGATGCATGGAAGAGGGTATTTGTTTTTGACTGAAACGGCATTTAACTCCCTGTAGTCGATGCAGAGTCTCATACTCCCATCTTTCTTCTTGACAAACAACACTGGCGCCTCCCCATGCAGAGACGCTCGGTGAAATACCCCAAACCTTGATATGGGGTTTAAATATCAAACTATGGTATGTAAAGGCTAAAAAGTGGCTTAGAAACATTAGTGAACAGTTTAAACCATAGTAAAATGCAATAAAGCATTAAGACACAGTTTGAGCAAAAACATGCTCTAAGCTATGAGTGAACTTGGTTAGGACCCAAAGAGCCTACCAAGACATAGTAATATTCAATTATGATTTAATAAGGCTAATTAAGTCCTTAGGAAACTTTGGTAGACAGTTAAACCAACAAAACACAAATAAATACCTTAAGGTCAATATGGGCCAAAAAGTGCTCTAAGCTTGGGATAAATTTGTATAAGACCTAATGGTCATACCTATACCTTATAAATATGTTAATGAACATATTAAATCAATTACCAAAGAAAACCAAGCTTGAAAACAAGTTAAAAACAAAAATGTGCTTTAAGGAGTCTTAAAGCACGTTTTTGAAAAAATTGTCTTGTAAATGAGTTTTGAATGGCTAAATGTCCATCTTTACTCTTTAATTAACATGTGTACTATATAGTATCACATTGGGTGGCTATATCAATGGGAAATCAAAAATTTCACTTTATGTGCCTTGTTTTTGTGAATAGTGATTTTTATAAGCTAGTTTGTAACATATGTTATCATAAGTAATTAAATTGACAAACAAAGACTATTATACCCTCCTAACTATATGGGGGCCGGTTTTTCAAGGTGTGAGTCACCAACTTGTAAAAGAAATCAAATAAGGAAAGTAAAGCTTATAAGTAAAGTACTATTTTGCTTTATACATAATATCTTAACAAAAGCAAACTTACCTTCATTCTCTCTTTCCTTCTTGTATTCACACGGTTTCTTCATCTTCTCCTTTCCTCCATTTACGATTTTCTATGGCAACCTCTCTTCTCCATCTTTATTTCTTTGCCAAATCCAACTCCATGCTCCAAATCAAATTCTAAGACCATATTTGTCTTATTAGGACCAAGCTCTACATTCTATCTTTCAAATCTCAAGAACTCAATTTTGATGCCATGAAGATTCACCATTGAAGGAGATTGAGCTCACCTTTCCACATATTCTTGCTCTCCTTTGCTTCAAGGTAAGGAAACTCAAAGAAAAATCATGTTCCCTCCATGTTTTCATGTTGACAAAAAATTCACCTCACAATGGGTTTTCACCTTGCTTGTTTTAGCTTCATTGAATCTTCCAAGGGCTAGGAGGAGTCCTCTCTTGATACTTGTTCAAGCTCTTTCCAATTCCAAGGTAAAACAATTACCTTAATGTGTTAAAAAATATGTGTAACTAGGGTTTACAATGAGATGAAGCACAATGCTTGAATACTCATTCTATTATGTGTATATTGTTTAGAAGTTGGCAAACAACCAAACACCCTACCGGTTTTACAAGGAAACAAGAAAGAAGTTTGGAGGAAAAAGGAGGTAAACAAGCTATCTCAATGTAGTTAAATGCCTAAGAAGAAGAAGTGAGTTTATATTGCTTGTTAAAATGATCTAAGGAGCCAATGGTGAATGAGCTAGTGAAATGCTCTCAAGGAGTTTATTAAGGGCATATGTATTGTGGGTGTATTTGCAGGTTAAAGGCATTATTTATGTGGAGATTCAGTGTTTAAGATTTACGCAATTTAAGGCCTAAGAGCCATGTTATTTAAGGGCCTAAGTGCCAAGCAATTTAAATTGTGCACTATATGTGATGTAGTGTAAATTTGGTGAAGTCTTGTGTGTGATGGTGTTCTTGGTGGATTTAGGTGTTCATGAGTGTTTAATGGTGAAAACTAGGAGCTTTGGAATGGTGATGTGCTAAGAGAACCCATGGCAAAATTTGTAAAATGTATAAGGAGTTTTAAGTGTTTTGAATGAACTTGGTGAACTAGGAATTGTTAGGAATGAGTAAATGTTTCACTAAGGAAGAAAACGTGCATTAAGGTGTTCTAAGGTGCTACAAGGGTTTAGGCATTATCTCGGAAGTTCTAGAAATCAAATGAGTGTTTTTAGGATGTAATAAAGCCTTGGAGAAGTTTGTTTAAGGTCTAGGTAATGATTGATGAATAAGGAGAGAATGACGTTGATAAGGTTTTGAGAAAGGAAATTTTAAGAAGATGTGAAAAAGGAGATTTAGTTAGTAAGAAAAGAAGTTGAGAGATGATGTAAAGGTGTAGAGGAAACACCTTGGTATAGAGGTCATTATTGGTGAATTACCACTTAGAAATCTTAAGGAGAAGACTTTCCAAGTGCTAAGAATTTTGTAAGGAATTTGTGAATGATAAAATGGTTTTGGTGAGTGATTTAAAGAGTTTAGCATATGGCTAAAGGTGTGTTTGAAGTGCCAAATGATGTTAGAACCATTAGGAGGCTTGAGGAAAAGTTTGGTGAAGATTTAACAAATTTGGGTAAGTTTAGAGGACGTCCGACCCAGGGGTCCGACCCAAGTTTGGGTCGGACAGCCTCTGTTAGACGTCAGGAGAGATTGTTCTGGAATGGTCCGACCCAGAGGGTTGGGTCGGACATGGGTCGGACGGTCATGTTTTGGAAGACGGAAAATGTTCTGTAATGGTCCGACCCAGTCGAGTGAGTCGGACGTGGGTCGGACATGTGTGTTCAAAGGGCGGTGAAGTTCTCTGGAATGGTCCGACCCAGAAGGTTGGGGGACATGGGTCGGACAAGGTAAGTTTCTTCAGACCCGAAATCACTGGAAGTGTCCGACCCAGTTGTGGGTCGGACGGTGGGTCGGACGGCCCAAAGTATGTAAAAAAAAAGAGTTTGTTTAAGGTTATGAGATGATATGTAATGATGGGGATTGATAGGTAATGATGTTATAAAGTTGTTAAGGACATGTTAGGTGAGTTTTAATGAGAATTAAGTGGGTGAAAAGTTGTAATAAAATGTGAAAGTAAATCAAGTTAAAATTGTAAAGTTATATAACTAAGTTAACGGGGAAAAGTTATAAGCATTAGACATTAAATGATCGTGCTACCCCGATGTTAATAAAAGTACATGTAATGTTATCAGTTGTTCGAGAATGCTCGAGGAACGTAAGTGGACGTGATAAAGTGGACTCCGGTGACAGGTATGGTTTTCTTGCAACCTGTGTCCTACCGGATTACACCGGCTTGTATGCCAATGTGTTTTTCTGTATGTTTGTCACGTTGTAAGATAAAACATGTAATGAGTTACAGTAATTCATATATGTGGCGTGTTTAACTCCGATACCATTTAACCTCAGCAGTGTTAACCTTAGTTAACTGAGTCTAGGATCACATGAGAGTTCGGTATTCGGATTAAACGACCCGAACCATGGGGCGTTCTAACCACGGCTATGCGTGAGTTGATTGTGTGATGTGGTATGTGAATGTAGGGATCTCCCTTGTATGTTTAACCCAGTTCTAATACTGTATGAGTGTAGTTATGATAGACTCCATAGTGGGGTTCTAACTAATATCTAAAAGTAGGTATGTACTAACAGTAGTGAGGAATCCGGTTTGGCCGGTCGCGCGTTGTTTGGGAGAGGGATCCTTCTTAGCCTTACCCTTCTCTTTGTTATGGTTGTTTCCCTCACGGGTTATGATCTCCCATAGCTCACTCCAAAGCTTAGCTATTCTGACTTATGATCGGTTTAGGGGGAACATGTGTTTGTGTGATGTGTTCGGGCCTCCAAACCCGAACCATCTTAACTTAAGTTACTCATCCGACTATTAGGACGGTAATGAGTGTTGTTGTTATTGTATAACGAGCTTACCATGAGAGTGACACCATTCTCTAGGCTCACCAGTGAATTGACTATGTTTGGGTCGGTTCCTAAAGAGAACCATTCCCGTTATGTTATGTATTTTGTTGTGATGCATATCTATTGCGGTGTTATGTTGTGCACGTGGAAACGTGCAAAGTGTTATATGTGTGTTATGTAGTGTATGTTATATGTTGTATAATGTGGAGTATGTGGATCATGGATATGAATCCCAGTTTGAGAAAAGAGGCGTTTAAGGATAACCCGATTTAAGGGTAAGTGTCGTCTATTAAGGAAGTAGCTCCATTAGAGGAGGAACACTCTAGGGATAATGAATACCATGAGTGACTTATTAAGTAAGGATATATTATCCGTTTGTTGAGCCCGTTGAGGCGAAATGATTATGCGTTGTGTTTTACAGTTGCATGCATGATTAAAAATAATCAACCGCATGCTAAGACGACAATTAGTTGTGCGTGGCCGGTAGCATGTGGGCTGCGGGATTACCATACCAGCAAAGGTGCTGAGCCCCTTGGGGGCCACCTTTCTCTTCTTTTCATATTTCAGGTACAAGGAGCTGGAAGCCGTTCGAGAGTAGGACGGGGTAGTCGTTGTACATGGGTAATCGTTTATGTTGTATATATACAGTAGGAGTAGTAAGACGAAATTGTTATCGGCATTAGTTATAAATACTCGGTATAGTTGGAAGGTGTATGTCGTTGTTGTGTTAATGGAAAGGGATAGTAATGTGTAGTCGCTCGGAATTTAGCCCATCAGACCGGTACAATGTGTATGTATTAGCCTTGTTAGCCACGTGGGTGGCTAACGGCGTGTAACACCAACGAGTTAAGTAATGTGATGAGGTTGTTTTTCCGCTGCAGTTTATTGTAAGTGTGTTAATGTTGGATGGGGTGTTACAAAAAGTGGTATCAGAGCGAAGTATCGCTCTGAAGACTGAATTGCCGAGCTTAGGAAGTACCGAGTTAGGATTTTAGTACTTTGGGTTAAGGGTTGAGGGATAGCGTGAGAGATACGCTAGTTAGGAACTACCAGTGAATACTGAAAACCTACTATATCCAACCCGCCTCCACAATCCTGTTGTTTTATAACTTGGGAAAGAACGCCAGAGAGATGGAAGTCCACTCTTACTCGGGAATACCCGATCTGGTTGTTATTAAGTACCTCTAAAGGTACGGAAACCTGTCATACGGTAGATCCCGAAAACTGGGAATCCCGGAGACGGTCTCCATCTGAACAATGTTAACTGCATTAAATAGCGAAGAATGAAGAATCTTGTGTATAGAAGAATAGAATTTTCGGCAGCCTGGGTCGACATGCCGAGCAGTCGAGAACAACCAGCTTGCAACGCACCAACCGTGCAACAGGCAAGAAATGGATTAATGAAACCCGAGACGAGTGTCTACGGAACCCCAGTTGCCAAATAATACGCCAACGGTATACCAACCGACAAGGGAACTACAACGTAGTGCCCAAATACGTGGAACGGGCTACAAAGAGAATACAATACTAAGAAAAAGGGGTCTCCTAGAATGGGAAACACCTTAGTTGATGATCGTCATGTGAAGACAGTGAGAAGTCACCTAGAAGAGTTATTGTCAAGGCAGTAAGATTAGTGAGGGCCAACAAGGCCACTGATGACAGTATGGGTAAAAACAATACCACAACCGGTATGTGTTAAACTGATAGCCAGTCAGCATGGCGCACTTGCCATAGCAAGTGCTGCTATAACAGGGCTGTCGGGAAATTTATAACCACTACAAAGTACTTAGTAAAGTACTAGAAGGTTAAATGTGATCGTCATAACAGTGGAAGGGCCTGTTAGCCTAACCCCTGTAATTGTAAGTACACCAGTCAGCAAGAAGCTAGACTTGGCTAAGGTAAGAGATGTTGTGAAATCATGAAAAAATTTCTTTCAAACCCAGATTTATTCAAAACCTTTTCTTTTCAAAACCAAAATTTCTTTCAAACCAACACTTCTTTCTAACCTTCTTTAAACCAAACCAGTAAAAACCCAAGGGCAGTTGATAAAGATACAACAGTGGATAAACTTTCCCTCGATTAAGTTCGGGAAGCAAGGAACGAATATTGTCACGGGACAATATAAGGGAGTTGACAACAGAATACTTCACCTAGGCGTGTGACGGACACTACGAGTGTACCAACTGAATTGTGGGACGACCGCACTCCGATAGGAGCTTGTGGGCCTGGCAGACCTACTTATGGGTTAGTTGGGAAGTAGCAATGTATCAGTATGGTACCCCACATATGTATACGAGTAGAGTCCGAAACACGGGAAGTAGTCGACTCCGTTCTACGGTCAGCAGTATAAATCAAACAAGGGCTAAGGATTACAAGGAATAGTTGAAGTTAAGGAACTCAGTTAAGTTAACGAAACTAAAGGAATTAGTGAATTCAATAGGTGCGAAGTGCACTAACTGAATGTAAAGACATCGTATATGACTTAAGGATCCTCAGGGATAAACATGATAGCTGGAACGGTGACCAGCCTGTACATGGCAAGCAGATGCCTAATGTGGACACATTAATGTGCAATGAACGGGATGAAACTCCCAGAATGAGTACCTACACTACTAGGAAATGCTGATCTTCACAGAAGGAGATGATAAGCCAGCTAAGAACGCAAAACGGCGTGGCTAACTAAATGTACCAATAAGTGTGAACCAGATGTAAAGGCATAACTTAGCAAACACCCAGGAGCAATCCTTGAAGGGTGTTCGCATCAACAGTTGTTGCAGGAAATGACCTGACAGAAACACGAGGGTTGAAACTAACACCCAGTTTAGACATAAGTTGTCAGGAGACGGACTGACAAACCTAAGGGGCATCCCGTGAAAGGAAACGTGATGCAACGACCTTGTCATGGAGCCCACTACAACCTCTAAACATGTAATATTGTACAGAGAAGTACATGTGTGTGGACAGCCTACAATGAGCCCAGCTCAAGGCAAATAAGGCTTATAAGCCATAAGCAAGATATGTATATAAATTCAATTGATTGTAGAAGTTTATGTTGTATAAGTGAATAGAGTGGTAAACGAACCACTGCATTAAGAGTGAGGATACCTCTCGATATTGTGAGACGCAGGAGCGGTGGTAGTTATGTGAATCAAGTTCAAGAAATATGTTAAGGATGGATGATGTTATTATGTAAGAGAGCAGTTAGCTTAGTAGTATGTGTGTATAAAGTGAAACACCGAGCTGAATAATGCCGGCTTGTGACTCGAATGATCGATGCTCAAGGAGCATTCGGTAGTCATCCAGATGAATGACGAACCATAATATAAGTATGGGTGTGGAAGTTAATGTGACAGTAAATACCATGCAAGTTAGTGTTATGTTATACAATAAGCACGGTGCGCAGTAAGCGACCGTTGTATAAGTGTTGTTAAATAATGATATGGCAGATAAGAGCAGCTATGAATTAAATTCAGTGGTGATGCAAGGTAAGTGGTGTTAAACAGACTGGGCAATAAGCCAGTGGTAGGTACTATGTGATGAGGAACTCGGTGTCAATTACATGGTGAATCACATAAGGGATTTACTGTCAAGAGTTTACGCCTCTGCACTCTGTATGACTGAGTGTTTTGGTATTGCACTTGCGCAGTAATGAACGAGTGGATAGCTAAGAATTGGAAAAGTTAATTGTGAAGCAATAATGTTATAATGGCCGATGCATAGGAAATGCAAGGCCGCACCAATAAAAAGTACTTGTACAAAACCAAATGTGGAGACATGATTAACAGTAAGTGACTACAGTAGCACTAACTGCCAAATATCGGTATGGGATATACCACAAATGTTGTAAATAGCTGTGAGAGCACTACATACTAGGTAGTAGCTCAATCTCAACCGACAGTAAGTCGGAAGGGAACAAGTCAATCATTGTGAAATACATAACTGTATACACAGTAAATTGTTATGGAAGTGGATAGAAAGTTTATAACTCACCGAATTCGCTAACGGTAAGAGATACCACGCGTCGGTGAGAAACCATTGAGTTACCAAGATGAAGGTGACAATTGGGAATGGCAATACAGTATGAATAACAAATGGGGCAATTAAGCTCTACAGTTATTAGAGTTTCGCAGCAGAAACTAGTGAGCCAGTGATTCAAGTGTTGAATGTACATGGTGAACATGATGAATGGCTAATTATTAACGCCTAGAAGCCTAACAGGCCAGAATCGAAACCAACTAAGAGTTTAAACAAACTCCAATGAGAATTCTTGGTTTAGGAACTAAACCACCAATATGGTTAAGATCCTCTAATCAGAATCCATTGTGTATGGAAGTTAAAAACTTCACGACGGCAGAACATTTAAGCCAATGTTTAGTGATTGATTACGTGGGGTAATCCCTTTTAAGGGGGGTAGAGCGCAAAACCACTTAGTGTATATTACCGTACAAGAGTACGTAGTGTATGTGACTTATATTGTGCATAGCACAAAATTATTGTTTTGATGATTGGTGTGGTGTTACGTAAACATACACATTCATTCATGGTTTAATTGTGGTAATTGCGCACAGAAGATGCGAATACCATTGTGATAAGTGTGTTGATTTATTAACAGTTGTGAGTGATAGTACAAGTGTGGGGAGTAGAGAAACTCCGGGGGAACAAACCCCGACAGTGTATAAATGTGAAATTGTGTGTTGTATTTTGATAAAATATATGTGTATATATATACTATATAGTGATTCAAGAAAGGGCATGATACCGACATAGAACCTAGTGAGAATAAGATTCCCTAGGCAACAGGATTAAAGTGAATGGAGGTAACTGATAGACGGAGTTCTATCCTTTGGAGATGTTATGATCATGATCGGAGTTAGAATGATTTAAAAGATTAGAAAAATTGGAAATGAGTGATTTATTTGATGCTTGAAAATGAAGTGGGAAGGGAACTTGATTTGCATGTGATCAAGGGAAGCCGAACACAAATGGAGTGGAAGAGGATAGTTCTACACTGATGCTGATCACATCAGGGTTGGATGATTCTTGAAGCTCCCTATCAGTGGTCACAAATAACCACGCTAATAAAAGAAGCAAAGAGCTTAAGTTGGCATGGAGATGCGTGTGTTTTCAAAAGGATTTTCAATTGGTATTTATAAAACGTTTGATAGATACTTTACATAATTAAAGTTCTCTTACTTAACCTCACAAGGAAATTTTAAACTTAAGTGATTGTTTGATCTCCCAAGGACACGGGGACGGAAGGTGTCCATCGCGACCGGGTTCTGCGGGATCACAGTGTATATCAAAGATATTTTTGATTGCAATACATGCTATGACATGTTGTTTGGTATGTGTGAAAATGTTATTTTGACTTTGATCTCCTAAAGTGTATGCTATCAAGACCTATGAGTCTAAATGTGTTGTGTTACATAGACCTATGTGTCTAAATGTTGTTATGTTACCCAAGACCAGTGAGTCAAAGGGGTTGTTATGTATGTGTAATGTTGTTAAGATACCCGGACCATTGAGTCTGAGGTTATCATGCGAATATGTTATGTTATGTGTGGATGTGAATGTGTTACCCGGACCTTAAGTCCGAGGTTGTGATGTAAAGTGTGTTTAGTTATGGAAGTTTTATGACAATAAGTAATCCCCGTATTCTAATCTAATGATGTGTGTGGGAAGTGTAAACTTCGAGGATGAAGTTCTTTTAAGGGGGTAGATTGAAATACCCCAAACCTTGATATGTGGTTAAATATCAAACATTGTTATGTAAAGGCTAAAAAGTGCCTTAGAAACATTAGTGAATAGTTTAAACCATAGTAAAAATGCAATAAAGCATTAAGACACAGTTTGAGCAAAAACATGCTCTAAGCTATGAGTGAACTTGGTTAGGACCCAAAGAGCCTACCAAGACATAGTAATATTCAATTATGATTTAATAAGGCTAATTAAGTCCTTAGGAAACTTTGGTAGACAGTTAAACCAAACAAAACACAAATAAATACCTTAAGGTCAATATGGGCCAAAAAGTGCTCTAAGCTTGGATAAATTTGTAAAGACCTAATGGTCATACCTATACCTTATAAATATGTAATGACATATTAAATCAATTACCAAAGAAAACCAAGCTTGAAAAAAGTTAAAACACAAAATGTGCTTTAAGGAGTCTTAAAGCACGTTTTGAAAAAATTGTCTTGTAAATGATGTTTTGAATGGCTAAATGTCCATCATTACTCTTTAATTAACATGTGTACTATATAGTATCACATTTGGGTGGCTATATCAATGGGAAATCAAAAATTTCACTTTTATGTGCCTTGTTTTTGTGAATAGTGATTTTTATAAGCTAGTTTGTAACATATTTATCATAAGTAATTAAATTGACAAACAAAGACTATTATACCCTCCTAACTATATGGGGGCCGGTTTTTCAAGGTGTGAGTCACCAAATTGTAAAAGAAATCAAATAAGGAAAGTAAAGCTTATAAGTAAAGTACTATTTTGCTTTATACATAAATATCTTAACAAAAGCAAACTTACCTTCATTCTCTCTTTCCTTCTTGTATTCACACGGTTTCTTTCATCTTCTCCTTTCCTCCATTTACGATTTTCTATGGCAACCTCTCTTCTCCATCTTTATTTCTTTGCCAAATCCAACTCCATGCTCCAAATCAAATTCTAAGACCATATTTGTCTTAGTTAGACCAAGCTCTACACTTCTATCTTTTCAAATCTTCAAGAACTCAATTTTGATGCCATGAAGATTCACCATTGAAGGGATTGAGCTCACCTTTCCACATATTCTTGCTCTCCTTTGCTTCAAGGTAAGGAAACTCAAAGAAAATCCATGTTCCCTCCAGTTTTCATGTTGACCGAAAATTCACCTCACAATGGTGTTTTCACCTTGCTTGTTTTAGCTTCATTTGAATCTTCCAAGGGCTAGGAGGAGTCCTCTCTTGATACTTGTTCAAGCTCTTTTCCAATTCCAAGGTAAAACAATTACCTTAATGTGTTAAAACAATATGTGTAACTAGGGTTTACAATGAGATGAAGCACAATGCTTGAATACTCATTCTATTATGTGTATATTGTTTAGAAGTTGGCAAACAACCAAACCACCCTACCGGTTTTACAAGGAAACAAGAAAGAAGTTTGTGAGGAAAAGGAGGTAAACAAGCTATCTCAATGTAGTTTAAATGCCTAAGAAGAAGGAGTTTATATTGCTTGTTAAAATGATCTAAGGAGCCAATGGTGAATGAGCTAGTGAAATGCTCTCAAGGAGTTTATTAAGGGCATATGTATTGTTGGGTGTATTTGCAGGTTAAAGGCATTATTTATGTGGGAGATTCAGTGTTTAAGATTTACGCAATTTAAGGGCCTAAGAGCCATGTTATTTAAGGCCTAGTGCCAAGCAATTTAAATTGTGCACTATATTGTGATGTAGTATGTAAATTGGTGAAGTCTTGTGTGTGATGGTGTTCTTGGTGGATTTAGGTGTTCATGAGTGTTTAATGGTGAAAACTAGGAGCTTTGGAATGGTGATGTGCTAAGAGAACCCATGGCAAAATTTGTAAAATGTATAAGGAGTTTTAAGTGTTTTGAATGAACTTGGGTGAACTAGGAATTGTTAGGAATGAGTAAATGTTTCACTAAGGAAGAAAACGTGCATTAAGGTGTTCTAAGGTGCTACAAGGTTTAGGCATTATCTCGGAAGTTCTAGAAATCAAATGAGTGTTTTAGGATGTAATAAAGCCTTGGAGAAGTTTGTTTAAGGTCTAGGTAATGATTGATGAATAGGAGAGAATGACGTTGAATAAGGTTTTGAGAAAGGAAATTTTAAGAAGATGTGAAAAGGAGATTTAGTTAGTAAAAAAAGAAGTTGAGAGATGATGTAAAGGTGTAGAGGAAACACCTTGGTATAGAGGTCATTATTGGTGAATTACCACTTAGAAATCTTAAGGAGAAGACTTTCCAAGTGCTAAGAATTTTGTAAGGAATTTGTGAATGATAAAATGGTTTTGGTGAGTGATTTAAAGAGTTAGCATATGGCTAAAGGTGTGTTGAAGTGCCAAATGATGTTAGAACACATTAGGAGGCTTGAGGAAAAGTTTGGTGAAGATTTGACAAAATTTGGGTAAGTTTAGAGGACGTCCGACCCAGGGGTCCGACCCAAGTTTGGGTCGGACAGCCTCTGTTAGACGTCAGGAGATTGTTCTGGAATGGTCCGACCAGAGGGTTGGGTCGGACATGGTCGGACGGTCATGTTTTGGAAGACGGAAAATGTTCTGTAATGGTCCGACCCAGTCGAGTGAGTCGGACGTGGGTCGGACATGTGTGTTCAAAGGGCGGTGAAGTTCTCTGGAATGGTCCGACCCAGAAGTTGGGTCGGACATGGGTCGGACAAGGTAAGTTTCTTCAGACCCGAAATCACTGGAAGTGTCCGACCCAGTTGTGGGTCGGACGGTGGGTCGGACGGCCCAAAGTATGTAAAAAAAAAAGAGTTTGTTTAAGGTTATGAGATGATATGTAATGATGGGGATTGATAGGTAATGATGTTATAAAGTTGTTAAGGACATGTTAGGTGAGTTTTAATGAGAATTAAGTGGGTGAAAAGTTGTAATAAAATGTGAAAGTAAATCAAGTTAAAATGTAAAGTTATATAACTAAGTTACGGGGAAAAGTTATAAGCATTAGACATTAAATGATCGTGCTACCCCGATGTTAATAAAAGTACATGTAATGTTATCAGTTGTTCGAGAATTGCTCGAGGAACGTAAGTGGACGTGATAAAGTGGACTCCGGTGACAGGTATGGTTTTCTGCAACCTGTGTCCTACCGGATTACACCGGCTTGTATGCCAATGTGTTTTTCTGTATGTTTGCCACGTTGTAAGATAAAACATGTAATGAGTTTACAGTAATTCATATATGTGGCGTGTTCAACTCCGATACCATTTAACCTCAGCAGTGTTAACCTTAGTTAACTGAGTCTAGGATCACATGAGAGTTCGGTATTCGGATTAAACGACCCGAACCATGGGGCGTTCTAACCACGGCTATGCGTGAGTTGATTGTGTGTGTTTGTGTATGTGAATGTAGGGATCTCCCTTGTATGTTTAACCCAGTTCTAATACTGTATGAGTGTAGTTATGATAGACTCCATAGTGGGGTTCTAACTATATCTAAAAGTAGGTATGTACTAACAGTAGTGAGGAATCCGGTTTGGCCGGTCGCGCGTTGTTTGGGAGAGGGTATCCTTCTTAGCCTTACCCTTCTCTTTGTTATGGTTGTTTTCCTCACGGGTTATGATCTCCCATAGCTCACTCCAAAGCTTAGCTATTCTGACTTATGATCGGTTTAGGGGGAACATGTGTTGTGTGATGTGTTCGGGCCTCCAAACCCGAACCATCTTAACTTAAGTTACTCGTCCGACTATTAGGACGGTAATGAGTGTTGTTGTTATTGTATAACGAGCTTACCATGAGAGTGACACCATTCTCTAGGCTCACCAGTTGAATGACTATGTTTGGGTCGGTTCCTAAGAGAACCATTCCCGTTATGTTATGTATTTTGTTGTGATGCAATATCTATTGCGGTGTTATGTTGTGCACGTGGAAACGTGCAAAGTGTTATTATGTGTTGTTATGTAGTGTATGTTATATATGTTGTATAATGTGGAGTATGTGGATCATGGATATGAATCCCAGTTGAGAAAAGAGGCGTTTAAGGATAACCCGATTTAAGGGTAAGTGTCGTCTATTAAGGAAGTAGCTCCATTAGAGGAGGAACACTCTAGGGATAATGAATACCATGAGTGACTTATTAAGTAAGGATATATTATCCGTTTGTTGAGCCCGTTGAGGCGAAATGATTATGTGTTGTGTGTTTACAGTTGCATGCATGATTTAAAAATAATCAACCGCATGCTAAGACGACAATTAGTTGTGCGTGGCCCGGTAGCATGTGGGCTGCGGGATTACCATACCAGCAAAGGTGCTGAGCCCCTTGGGGGCCACCCTTTCTCTCTTTTCATATTTCAGGTACAAGGAGCTGGAAGCCGTTCGAGAGTAGGACGGGGTAGTCGTTGTACATGGGTAATCGTTTATGTTGTATATATACAGTAGGAGTAGTAAGACCGAAATTGTTATCGGCATTAGTTATAAATACTCGGTATAGTTGGAAGGTGTATGTCGTTGTTGTGTTAATGGAAAGGGATAGTAATGTGTAGTCGCTCGGAATTTAACCATCAGACCGGTACAATGTGTATGTATTAGCCTTGTTAGCCACGTGGGTGGCTAACGGCGTGTAACACCAACGAGTTAAGTAATGTGATGAGGTTGTTTTCCGCTGCAGTTTATTGTAAGTGTGTTAATGTTGGATGGGGTGTTACACTCGGTCTGATAAAGCCCTTGTCCAGTAGGTCTTCTAACTGAACCTTTAACTCTTTCAAAACTGCAGGCGCCATTCGGTAGGGTGCCTTGGCAATAGGCCCGTGCCCGGCATAAGATCAATGGCGAACTCCACCTCTCGTACTGGTGGCATGCCTGGTAACTCCTCAGGGAACCAGATCAGGGAATTTGGATATTACTGGTATGTCCAAATCCAAACTGCTCCTCTTGCCTCGTATCGTGGACATAACATATATATGCGGTGTGGCCCTTCCTCACTTCTTTATCAGGGTCAAGGTAGAAAACAATTTTGATGGTGGGTTCCTTCGGCACACTACGGTAGGAAATAGCCTTGCCCCCCGGGCTTTTGAGTAACAGTCGGTGCTCGGCACAATGTATCCGGCCCTTGTGTCTCTACAGCCAATCCATACCGATGATGACGTCAAAACCCAACCCTTTGAATTCGGTCAAGTCGACGGGGAAAGTCTCGTCCCGTATAACAATTTGCAAGTCGCAGTAGCGTCCCGTGCATCGCACTCTCTCCTTGGATGGTAACGTGACGGTGAAGTCGGAGAGGTGCTCCGGGGTCAGTCCCAACTTCTTTGCAAAAGAAGAGGAAACGAAGGAGTGGGATGCCCCTGAGTCAAATAAGACTGATGCATCGGTGCCATTCACAGGGAGGTACCTGTAGCATTTTGGTTTACATTAGCACGTGGCTATAAAGGTTAAATTCATTAGTTTTGGCTGGTCCCTAGCCTTACCAGTGATGACGTTGCCAATCTCCTTGGCTTGTGCCGCATTTAGAATGTTGAGGTTTCCTCCTTTCTCAGATTCATGGCCTGGATTAACGAGTCATATAAGGATAAGACTGATAACATTTGTACGAAAGAACTTTGAAACTCCACTTTTATTTATTTCACAAATCATTACATTATACTTGCATACAAAGCTAGTAGCTTACAACATTAAATCAATACTTTCTTAGAGTCAAGTTTAAACGTCCCGGTTTGATGTGGGTAGTGTTTACTAAAGCTGGTGGGCGGTATTTAACTTAATCCGCTTGATTCATGATATACTAATCTCGAATCTCCACCGAATACCAAAACATCTCCAGATCTGAGGATTAACTTCTTAGCTAAATCCATTTTCTTTTGGTCGCCATACAAGAATTCTGCTTCGTCACCAATGGAGAACGACACTACGGGAATACCCTTTGCAATGGACTCGGGTGTCTCATCCCGGTCCTGGTGTAATCCCAGTCCCCATTTTTCGTGTTCGTAGAAGTTTACAATGCAACGTCGGCATCAATGCCGGATACTGTTTCGTCTTCAAGCTGCTGCGCGGTCTCCTCCCTGCCTAAGGTCCGGCTAGGTCTTGAATCTCTCGGGTATCCTCGGTACTCTCGCCCCATCTAGTTTCCTCACTTCACTCTGGTATATATCCTAGTCTGTGGATCCCATTCCCTACCTAGGCACATCATGTGTAGCCTCATCTTCGAACCGCTCGTAAAACCCGGAATGTAAAACCCACCTAGTTCTCTACCAAGGCTCTACACTCTTCTATGATGTCGGTTTGCTCGTCTAAGGTTAGGAATTCTCTAAGCAGAATCATGCCTGGTCGGATGACTGACTATTCTCTCTGGATGTTCTCGTCTTTCGGCTACGGGTCTTGGCGATCTCGGTCTCGTAGATAGGGGGTAGCAAATGTCGAAACTACCTAAGATGTGGAAGTTTTCCTATGGTAAGTCACTACTTAAAGTTGTAACACACATACATGGGTCATGCTTTAAAGCGTTTAATCACACATCAGGGTTCATACAATAATAGTCGGGTATTAGATTTACCTGTAGTGCACTGGGCGCCCGCCTCAGCGCCTGAGGTTCCCGCTGAGTTAAGGGTGGCGCGTCCCTGGTCGACTCCTTTTCCCTTCTGAAAACGCATGTCGGTGGACGTCTGGGCCCCTTGGCCACCTCGTGGCGCTCCTGTTCCTCCAACAGTGGGCTTCTGAGCAGTCTTCGTCCCCTGGTAATTCCGGCCGTCGGGGTTGGAGTAGCATTCAAAGTCGTGGTGCCCCATCTTCCTGCAGTACCGGCATTCCACCTTGTTGCCGCTGCAGTCCACACTTGGGTGGTCCTTCCCGCAGCGCTTACAGTAGTAATGGCGCTGGGGTCTACCGGTGCCTGTTGCAACCGTAATTTAGGTTAACACGAGTCATGTACAGTATTAGGATTAACAAATAGTTTGACAACTAAAATTATGAGGAGGGTATTCTCACCCCTGAGAGGTGCCAATCTGAGTGGCTGGGCATCAATGGGTGGGCCGGTCAGTCTTGGTACGGAATCTTTCCCCTTGAAACCCTGCTGACTCTGCTGCCCCTGCTGCCCCTACTTTCCCTTCTTTTTGAAGAAGCCTCTGTCAAACAGATTTGGGGTCAGCACACACGATAATCAATTAATGATTAAATCAATAAATGAAAATATTTCCTTACTTTCCTTTCTTTGAGCCCTCGTCTCGGTTCACTCCCCCGTCCTCAGACTCCTTCTTGGACTTCTTCCTTTTCTTCTGGCCCAGAGTCTCATCCCGAGTCTGGAGCATCAGCTCCGTCCTCGAGGCAGCATCATAACATTCCTGGAATTTTAAACCGGTGATTCTTCACACATTCACTGTAACTGGATATGTAGAACATTAATAAGGATTAACGGTGTTTAGATTTACCTGAATGGTAGTATAGAGAGTGGCGCCCATGGCTGCCTGGATACGGAATAAAAGACCCCCTGGAACTTCTCGACCTTAACGGTCTCAGAGTAGTCGACTCCGGGGATGATGTCAAGAAGACCGATAAAACGAGCATAGTACTCGCCTACGGACAGACTCCCCTGGGTCAGCGTCTCAACTCCCGACGCTTCTTCTGCTTGAGGTGAGCAGGATAGTACTTCCCTCGCAAGATCTCTATGAACATAGCCCATGAGAAGTCGGGTGTCGCTAAGTGCTGGTCCTTCACAAGTCTCCACCAGGTGCTGGCTGCGTCCTTCAAATTGAATGCAGCAATCGTGACTTTCTGATCCCCTGGCACTCGCAAGGCCTCGAATGCCTTCTCATGCTCCACGATGTACCGCTCCAAGGCAATGGGGTCCGGCTCCCCTGAGTAGGTCGGTCGTCGTGTCTCAGATACCGCCTTCAGCCAATTCGTCTCTCGGGGCTGCGGTGGGTGGGGTATAGCGCCTCCAATCTGGGTAAGTATAGCAGCAACTGCTTCATTAACTCCTGGAATACCGGTGTTGTCACCGGCCCCTCTGCCGTTTCCGCGGCCTCTAGATCTACCAGCCATCTGTTGTGCAGACTATCGTATTATAATTTGGTATATATACCGTGAACACACACAGAGGATATTAATTGCCTTAGAGGCTAAATAAGTACACGCAAAGTGCGTAATCTTTACTTAAGTTCACTAAATAAGTCGTCCCGTGCCTCACAGACATATCTCGGGTTCCCCAAATCCTATGCTCACTGTTTAATTCTTAGTATCTCGTCATCAGAGCGGAGTACCGCTCTGATACCACTTTTGTAACACCCCTCTCAATAATGTTGTAATAATCACTCACGAGGACAGAAAATAAAGACGTCTCACAGCGGAAGAAATGACAGTAAACAAAACTCACATGGGTACTACTTGCCATCCCTCGCCCATACGAGTGATGTAGCAATACCACAACTTAACAAAATGAAAACATAACAATACAACCCGCGGTGACAACGAGATACCGTCTACACGTCCATCTAAGTCCCAAAAGCACATCTACAGTGAGCGTCTAGATATACTCCAAAGCTTACACCGATTTCAGTAAAACAACTTAATACATAACAAGGTACGTACGGTAGTTCCAAAAATCCAAACATCCTAACTACCCAGCCCCGCACTCCGGCTTCGTCCGTGACCGTCAACCTGCATAAAGCCGTAAAGGCTCAGCGATAAACACTGAGTATGCCGAGTCTGGACCCTAATGGTCAATTAAGTCGTATTAACCGTCTTTTTATTAGGTTCGTTACATGCAACACCGGTTTACAGAGTATAGCGGTAAACTGTAAAACATAATTAAGCATGCAACAATCATCACAGGTATACACAGAACAACAGCACATCGTACAATACAATAACATCGATAAGTCACACGCTGTTCTTAGTTTCACATCATCACGTATCACAACGCTCGGCCCCCCGGGCCCTCACATATCGTTAAATTTGGTTAGCACTGTCGGGAGTCAGTTAGGACAACCCGAAATATTTCACTTGGACAGTAGTCCCACGTACACACAAGGTGCTCACTGCTGATCATCGAAGACTCCGGGACTATTTCACTTTGCCTTTGTAAAGGCGTCCATTTAGGTGGCCAAGGGCCCGGTGCCAACGGTAGCACACTCCGCCTGACGATCTATCTAGGTTCGTTCAGGATTAACTAGGGAAAACCCGACACAGGTTAACCCAAGAGATCTCTACGCGCGACCAGCAGCCAATGACTGTCTGGATTAAGGTTCACATCACTTCCATTCATACTCCACTGTTAACTTCGTTAGTTACTAATTCAGTTACAGTTTTAAATATGGAGAACATCACTTATTTGTTGGCTGCCCTGTGGGTCTTACGCATGCCTAGAATGATACTAGGAAGTATTTATGTTTGAGTCGAAGCTCTAGGGACCGAAAATGTCGTGTCCCGTCCCTAAGTGTTTTACTTAGGTTATAACTACATACTTGTAATACTTAGTGTATTAGGTCAGGCAACGGTAGTCACAGTCACACAACTCGTATATGTAGTTTTATATAAGCTGAACTATAGTCGACATAGTATTAGTTCGTGCATAAATAAGTAATGCAGTAAACACATATCCATCACACATAGTCACACATGTTATCAAACAAATCCAAGCCCGAGGAATTCCTCAGGACAACTCGGATCAAACTCCTTTACATACCGTACACCGTGTCTAGGTTCGCGCAGTGCAGACCACTAAAGCTTTCGAGCGCGTACGTCGGAAGGGCGATCTAGAAATACAAGGAACGCTAAGCGTCAGTCCACATGACAGTACAATTCGGTATTTCCGAATAACGTTTGAAATCCCAGTACTATGCCCCCGGATTTTACAATTGTTACTAGTTAAAGTCGTTATTTTAACAACCCCTTACTCGTCGTGTGAGTTAATATTCGGTTTGCAATAGAGTATGAAATCTTACGTTATACACTTGTGGTACTTCACTCGGGATTTATTTTATTATACCAAAGTCACATACTTCCCTTAGTATTTTATGTCGTTGCAAACTATAGTTTATAACTTTATTCTTGACATGTGTTTATGTATATGTATGCGTTTAGCATAACAGGTTTATTAAACTATATTTTGACCGCATAATATTATTTTGTGTTACATTTGTTCCATGATGTTATATAGTACGATATTTTATGTGTCACTAGACTTTATAACACGTGGTTCTGGCAACTTTATGAATGTACCGAAAATAATATACACATGTGCCACATTTGAGCTCCTTCATTATATAATTCTCATTACTCACAGTATTACCACATAACTTATAGTATGTTGTAAGTATCTAACTTTATAACATCAAAACCTTGTAGTAAAATATAACCCAAGGTTTGACAACACTTTACTCTAGTTACCGGTAGTATGCATACATTTGATTCCATTTCTTTCACATCCCATTTTCTCTCAACATCACCATTCCACCACATTTATCATAGATTATAAAACTTAGGACTGTATCACAACTTAACCCCCCTCTGAACTTACTTATACAGAAGGAGCAATTTATCGAAAATTCAGAGGCAATATTAGTGTACCTCTTCTTTATTGTTCCTGTTTAGGTTATTCAGTTTGTTCCTAAAACTCCCAATGGAAGTACCAGCCTAGTTCACTCTCCTAGAAGTATCTTAGGTTCATTCTTAAATCAATTCCACCCTTCATAACCCTTTGTAACATGATTTTACCGAAGGCTATTCATTTTAGAAACAACTGGAAACTGATGTATTAAGTTTGTTAAATTATTCCTCTTCTGTTTTGTTTCTCATTCCTTGATTTGGTTTCTTCTTCACTCTCTCCCCCACTCTGCTTAGCTACTTAGTGCATGGTGTTATTACAGTTTCATTCCAATCTGTTACAGACACATAAATAACCAAACTTTGACTGGGAAGAATCTGAAACAGAAGAAAAAGAAAACTGAAGTCTGAACTGGTGTTGTTACTGAAAGACAACATTATGAAACTGATTGCTTCTCTTTCTTTCTTTTCTGTCAATCCATGAATTTCCTTTTTCATCCCAAGGTACTCTCTGATTTGTTTAAGTATTCCAGCTATGTCTTAATCCAAAACCATCCAAATAATCCCACTACCCTCACTGATGTACTTAATATACAGAAACAGAAGTCTAAGGATTAAAACTGAAACTGAGGTCGATGTTCATTCCTTCTGTTGTCTAATTCAGTTTGTTATATTGGCTAGTCTTTCTCAAATGTGTTTATGTCTTAGCTATACGTTTCAATAATTTTTCTTCTTTAAACAACCCCAACATCTTGCTGTTACCTCTACTGAAGCAGATTCACACAGAACCCAAAGAATCCAGAAACTGAAAAAAAAAGGAACAGACAGGCAGAAACTGATGTATGATTCTTCTCTGTTTGTTCACGTGTTTGAATTCCCAATCCTTTCCAAACTGTTGACCCTGTCAATTAGGTGTGTTATCAAGTTTCTAACACAAACTAAACCCAAGGCAACCTTGTTACAGACACAAAGATAGCCAGACACTGAAACCTGGAGCTAATCCCCAAAACTGATAAAAACTGAGAATTGCTATGGTTCTGTTTTGTCTTCCTTTTCAGTTCCTTATTTTTGCTTCTAATTCCTCAGTCTATTCAGCCCTTAGTTAGGAGTCTTAGAATAGTTTAACTTTAAACAACCCAAGACACTGAGTTAGAGCGACCAAGACTACTTACGCAACAGAAATCCTAAAGATCTGAAACTGATAAACAAACAGACAGACAGAAACTGTTACACGTTTTCTTCTCTGTTACATTCATCTGATTCCTAGTTCCTTAGTTGTTTAGCTATCTAGTTAAGTATCTTAGTGTGGTTTACTCTTCTCAAAACAGATTCCCCATCACCTCGTTTAAACTCCTAAAAGGTTGTGATACAGGAAAGTTAGAATCTCAGAATTTGAATTCTAAACAGATTAGTTCTCTTATTTATTTCTTTTCTGTTTTCCACACCTCAGTCCCGACCTACTAACTGGTTTCTTCTTCTGTCTAGATATTCAATTTTGTCTTAAGTTTATAGACTTACCAAAGCAGCTTTGCTAGTGTTACTGAAATGTTGATACTGGAACCGAAATTTCCAGAAACAGAAACTAGTACTTATATTTTCCTTCTTCTTGTTTCATGGTTATGCAACAGGTTGGGTTTTAGTTTCTTCAAGATGTTCTTACCCTTACTTAGGTGTGTTAGAAACTGTTTAGGTTCATTAACACACAACATAAGCCAGTTATACAGAAATACAAAAATCTCAGAACTAACTGAAACATCAAACCTGATAACTTCTTTCTGTTTTCTGAGAATTCTCAATCCTGGTTTTCTTTTCAGTTTCCCTTCATTACTAACCTAGATAGTTATGTGTTTTACTGGGTTTTAAGTTTCTATCTGACCCCTACTACCCTCACACTACTTCCTCAATGTAAGTACACACATAGGTTTCACAGCAGTTGCAGATTACACCAGAAGCAAAAACATAACTGTTGCATCTGCTTTCTTTTTTTTTCTCTTTCTTTTTAGTTGTGATCTGTTTTCCCCACACTCTCAGGTTAGTTACTCCATAATTAAGTGTTTAACGTAGTCTTAAAACTCAAAACAGGTTCACAACAATGTGGACAACCCCACTGGATTTTATTACGCAGAAAGGGATTCAGTTTTTTTTTTTTCAAACAAGATGTCTGTGCAGAACACTTGGATAGTTTACTACCTTGAGTTGTTCTCTTTGTTTTGGGGTTGGTTTCTCCTGAAGATTTCTTGGCCCAATGTGAACTTCCAGCACCTTGGTTATTCAACACTTGCTGATTACACCTACCCAAGAGTTTAGAAATTGGCAATCAGAGACAGACCCGACTGAAACCAAAGGAAGAAAGGAAGAAACTGTTCAAGAGCTCCACCTGCTAATGGTGTTTCACGTGAGGGGTTGGCAGGTTCTTGCTCAAGGGTCCTCAGGTCCTTCATTTAAGGAATAGCAGGGTGTACACGAACAACACAGGGGAAAGAAGGGAGTGCATGAGATCAGTATTACAAGACATGGAAACTGATAGAACAGCTCGTGGAGGAATCTGTTGGGATTTTACCTTGTTAAGTTTTTTTTTTGTTTTCCTTTTCTTGAAGCGGTAATGTCTTGTTGCTCGTGGAGTTGATGCACTCTCCAGGGACTGGATTCTCAGACAGGTTTATGCAGAGATTAAAGAGATAGTAAGGTTGACAGAAGATGAAACCAGCATGGAACAGAAGAGAAATGGGAAGTGCAGCTGAAGCCTACCTTACGGGAAGTAACAGCTGGGTTGGTTTGCTTCAGGCCTTGCGCATTGGAGGTGAGTTCTCGCATGGGACAGAAGGTAGTTGGTCCCGTTATGCAGAGACACCAACTCAAGGAAGAAGGTTGGATGGATTTATCGGGTTCAATGGCACTTGCTGTTGATTCCCATGTGCATGTATGGGAGTTACCAAAAGACAACCCTGATGCACCCCTCTTACTGAGATCAAGATGGTGCAGGAGATTGCAAGTTACAAGGGGGATGTTATGGGCGATTGAAAAAAAATAAGCTTTGTCGCGTGAAGTTTGGAACAGGGTCTGGTCTGGTAGTACCGAATTCAGAGAAGGATGTTGGGTGTCGAGGCGTGTCTTTCTCCATTCTTTTCTTTTCTGTAACTTTAGTAGCGAGAATACTAGTTATAATTAGTTGATATCTATTACCGAATTCGAGCACAGCTCAACCGGTTAAGGCTTCGAGAAGGGTATGAAAGGTCTCGGGTTTGAATCCCGGCTAGAGCACGTTGCTCTTTTTTTTGTTTCAGCCTTATTTATGCCTATTTCTTGTATATATGTATGTACATATATATAAGCGACTATTTTGTTATGTCACGTTGTTGATTAGACCTTTATATGGGTACGACTATTTTATTTGTCGTGTTTTAGTTATATATACAACGTTATAATATTGTATTTGTTCGTATATGTACATATATATATATGTATGTATATAAGTGCGTAACCGTATTAATATTAAACTGTTCGTTTATACCTTAATGTAGTAAATTATATATTTAAATAACGTTTAATTATTTAAGGGTATTTCACTATCCATCCACTCGGATTGTTTTAGAGACTGAGATCTGTCCAAAGGTGCTCCGGAGACCTAAATCCGTCTAGAATTATGGAGACCCAATTCATCCACTCGGATTGCTTCTGGAGGGCGAGATCCATTCAAAGATGCTTCTGAAGACCTAAATCCATCCAAATGTACTTTTGAAGACATAAATCCGTCCATGCAAAGGTATTTCTAGAGATATAATCCATCCACTCGAATTGCTTCTTGAGACCGAGATCCGGCCAAAGGTGCTTCTGGAGACTTCAATCCGTCCAAAAGTACTTCTGGAGACCTAAATCCGTCCATGCAAAGGTACTTCTAGAGACCCAATCCATCCACTTGGATCGCTTCTAGAGACCAAGATCTGTCCATGCAAAGTGCTCCTAGTTGATATACAATAGGGACTTATTGCTTTTGCCCACCAACTAGGGTGTTGGGATAACATGTGGTTTGTCGATGATAACTTACTGTCTTTGCCCACCAATTGTTAATCCCTAAACAAGTTGACATAACAAAGGAGGGTTTATTGCCATCACCTTGCCAACTTGACCAGACTAAACGAGGTGTCGGTAACCAGTCATGCAAGTGATGTTCATGATGTAGAATGTTTGATGAAGCAATGTGATTGATGATACAATGGTGCAGTGTGAAGAAAAATTGTAACCTGGGTGCTTATAGGGACCGGAAGCAATCCAAAATGCAGAAAGTGTAATGAGATTCGGGTACTTCTAGGGACCAGAACTTATCCGAAGTGACTTTGAAAAATGAATTTGCAAAAGATGCCAAACATGGTAGTGCTTGTGAAATGACCCTGGTGCTTATAGGGACCGAAACCTAACCAAAATGAATTTGCGAAAAATGCCAAAAATAGAAGTGATTGTCAAAATGACCCGAGTGCTTATAGAGACCGTAACCTATCCAAAATGAATTTGCAAAAGATACCAAACATGGTAGTGAGATTAAGAATTTTGAACTTGTAAATTGTCCCAAAAAGGTAAACATGCTCTTTGAGGGGATGTGTAGTTTTCGATGTGGTGCTTAAGGCTTATGACAGGCTTAAGGCTTTTTGAGTGGTTGTCAGGGCTTATGACACGCCTGAGGTTGAATTAAGGTCTTTTGGACATGTGATGCTTAAGGCTTATGATGAGCTTAAGGATTTTTTGAGTGATGGTCAGTATTGATCCCTTGGTACTCCAATATACGTCCCCGATAGGTCATAGACATGTCGCGTAGGTGGTGTGAGATAGGAACAATACATAGCTTAATGAGGTAGAAGACTAAAGTACTTTAAACTGGAAACCTCTTTCGATAGAGAATTTACACCCTATCAATTCATTCAATCTTTTCTCTCCCCACACACGGACTTGGGACAGTTTAGGACTTCCTATGCCCTTCTACCCATATCAAACCCTTCTGATCTACAACCCCTAGCAGTTCCACCGACTGCTCCCCGACTATCCTCGTTACCCTTGTAGCCCACTCAACACTATGAGTTGTAGTACTCCATTCTCTCACACTACCGCTCTTTACAAGACCTCACACACTCACTGATAACTGAAACACTCAAAAAATAAACTTGTACAATCCTAAGCTCTCAAAGCTTTCTATTACGATTTTCGGCCCGGTTTCAGCACACTTCACAAGTAAAGGTTGCTTTGCTTATATACTAGAGATGCTTCCCCCTGATTAGTGGATCTCAAATCTTGCTTCAAGGTTACTTTGAAGTCCAAGCTTCTATGTGGTGTAGCCACTGCCGCGCCAGTTGGGACCACAAACAAGAGCCATTGCTGTAGACAAAAGTGGAAAAAGTAGAAAATGATAGCTGCTTTTTCCCCACCTTTGTCTTCTTCTTCTCTTGTCTCCCATGCGTCTGACTTATTTGATCTCAAGAGATCAAATGTGCAGGTTGACGTTGGTAGAGCTCTTCTGGCTAGGATAGCATCTTCCTACATCGG
>CM041777.1:174765886-174783299 GCA_023374045.1 Limonium bicolor
CAAATCAGGAGAGTACCTTGGGATGAAAAAGGAAATTCATGGATTGACAGAAAAGAAAGAAAGAGAAGCAATCAGTTTCATAATGTCTTTGTAACACACCAGTTCAGACTTCAGTTTTCTTTTTCTTCTGTTTCAGATTCTTCCCAGTCAAAGTTTGGTTATTTATGTGTCTGTAACAGATTGAATGAAACTGTATAACACCATGCACTAAGTAGCTAAGCAGAGTGGGGGAGAGAGTGAGAAGAAGAAGAAACCAAATCAAGGAATGAGAAACAAAACAGCGAGGAATAATTTAACAAACTTAATACATCAGTTTCCAGTTGTTTCTAAAATGAATAGCCTTCGGTAAAATCATGTTACAAAGGGTTATGAAGGTGGAATTGATTTAAGAATGAACTAAGATACTTCTAGGAGAGTGAACTAGGCTGGTACTTCCATTGGGAGTTTTAGGAACAAACTGAATAACCTAAACAGGAACAATAAAGAAGGGTACACTAATATTGCCTCTGAATTTTCGATAAATTGCTCCTTCTGTAAAGTAAGTTCAGAGGGGGTTAAGTTGTGATACAGTCCTAAGTTTATAATCTATGATAAATGTGGTGGAATGGTGATGTTGAGAGAAAATGGATGTGAAAGAAATGGAATCAAATGTATATCTATACCGGTAACTAGAGTAAATGGTTTGTCAAACCTTGGGTTATATTTTCTACAAGGTTTTAGTTATAAAGTTAGATAACTTACAACATACTATAAGTTATGTGGTATCCTGTGATAATGAGAATTAGATAATGAGGGCTCATGTGCACATGTGTATATTATTTTCGGTACATTCATAAAGTTGCCAGAACCACGTGTTATAAAGTCTAGTGACACATAAAATCGTACTATATACATCATGGAACAAATGTACACAAAATATATTATGCGGTCAAAATATAGTTTAATAAACCTGTTATGCTAAACGCATACATATAATACCATTCAAGATAAAGTTTATAACTATAGTTTGCAACGACATAATACTAAGGGATTTGTGACTTTGGTATGATAAATAATCCCGAGTGAAGTACCACACAGTTATAACGTAAGATTTCATACTCTATTGCAAACCGAATATTAACTCACACGACGAGTAGGGGTTGTTAAAATAACGATACTTTAACTAGTACAATTGTAAAATCCGGGGCATAGTACTGGATTTCAAACGTTATCGGAAATACCGAATTGTACTGTCATGTGGACTGACGCTTAGCGTTCCTTGTATTTTCTAGATCGCCCTTCCGACGTACGCGCTCGAAAGCTTTAGTGGTCTGCACTGCGCGAACCTAGACACGGTGTACGGTAGTAAGGAGTTTGATCCGAGTTTGTCCTGAGGATTCCTCGGGCTCGGATTTGTTTGATAACATGTTGACTATGTGTGATGGATATGTGTTTACTGCATTACTTATTTATGCACGAACTAATACTATGTCGACTATATTTCAGCTTATTAAAACTACATATACGAGTTTGTGACTGTGACTACCGTTGCCTGACCTAATACTAAGTATTACAAGTATGTAGTTATAACCTAAGTAAAACACTTAGGGACGGGACACGACATTTTCGGTCCCTAGAGCTTCGACTCAAACATAAATACTTCCTAGTATCATTCTAGGCATGCGTAAGACCCACAGGGCAGCCAACAAATAAGTGATGTTCTCCATATTTAAAACTGTAACTGAATTAGTAACTAACGAAGTTAACAGTGGAGTATGAATGGAAGTGATGTGAACCTTAATCCAGACAGTCATTGGCTGCTGGTCGCGCGTAGAGATCTCTTGGGTTAACCTGTGTCGGGTTTTCCCTAGTTAATCCTGAACGAACCTAGATAGATCGTCAGGCGGAGTGTGCTACCGTTGGCACCAGGCCCTTGGCCACCTAAATGGACGCCTTTACAAAGGCAAAGTGAAATAGTCCCGGAGTCTTCGGATGATCAGGGCAGTGAGCACCTTGTGTGTACGTGGGACTACTGTCCAAGTGAATATATTTCGGGTTGTCCTAACTGACTCCCGACAGTGCTAACCAAATCAAACGATATGTGAGGGCCCGGGGGGCCAAGCGTTGTGATACGTAATGATGTGAAACTAAGAACAGCGTGTGACTTATCGATGTTTTGTATTGTACGATGTGCTGTTTCTGTGTATACCTGTGATGATTGTTGCATGCTTAATTATGTTTTACAGTTTCCGCTATACTCTGTAAACCGGTGTTGCATGTAACGAACCTAATAAAAAGACGGTTAATACGACTTAATTGACCATTAGGGTCCAGACTCGGCATACTCAGCGTTTATCGCTGAGCCTTTATGGCTTTATGCAGGTTGATGATCACGGACGAAGCCGGAGTGCGGGGCCGGGTAGTTAGGATGTTTTGGATTTTGGAACTACCGTACGTACCTTGTTATGTATTAAGTTGTTTTACTGAAATCGGTTGTAAGCTTTGGAGTATATCTAGACGCTCACTGTAGATGTGCTTTTGGGACTTAGATGGACGTGTAGGCGGTATCTCGTTGTCACCGCGGGTTGTATTGTTATGTTTTCATTTTGTTAAGTTGTTGTATTGCTACATCACTCGTATGGGCGAGGGATGGCAAGTAGCACCCATGTGAGTTTTGTTTACTGTCATTTCTTCCGCTGTGAGACGTCTTTATTTTCTGTCCTCGTGAGTGATTATTACGACATTATTGAGAGGGGTGTTACAAAAGTGGTATCAGAGCGGTACTCCGCTCTGATGACGAGATACTAAGAATTAAACAGTGAGCATAGGATTTGGGGAAACCCGAGATACGTCTGTGAGGCACGGGACGACTTATTTAGTGAACTTAAGTAAAGATTACGCACTATGCGTGTACTTATTTAGCCTCTAAGGCAATTTAATATCCTCTGTGTGTTCACGGTATATACCGAATTATAATACGACAGTCTGTACAGCAGATGGCTGGTAGACTAGAGGCCGCGGACGGCAGAGGGGCCGGTGACAACACCGGTATTCCAGGAGTTAATGAAGCAGTTGCTGCTATACTTACCCAGATTGGAGGCGCTATACCCCACCCACCGCAGCCCCGAGAGACGAATTGGCTGAAGGCGGTATCTGAGACACGACGACCGACCTACTCAGGGGAGCCGGACCCCATTGCCTTGGAGCGCTACATCGTGGAGCATGAGAAGGCCTTCGAGGCCTTGCGAGTGCCAGGGGATCAGAAAGTCACGATTGCTGCATTCAATTTGAAGAACGCAGCCAGCACCTGGTGGAGACTTGTGAAGGACCAGCACTTAGCGACACCCGACTTCTCATGGGCTATGTTCGTGGAGATCTTGCGAGGGAAGTACTATCCTGCTCACCTCAAGCAGAAGAAGCGTCGGGAGTTTGAGACGCTGACCCAGGGGAGTCTGTCCGTAGACGAGTACTATGCTCGTTTTATCGGTCTTCTTGACTTCATCCCCGGAGTCGACTACTCTGAGACCGTTAAGGTCGAGAAGTTCCAGGGGGTCTTTTATTCCGTATCCAGGCAGCCATGGGCGCCACTCTCTATACTACCATTCAGGTAAATCTAAACACCGTTAATCCTTATTAATGTTCTACATATCCAGTTACAGTGAATGTGTGAAGAATCACCAGTTTAAATTCCAGGAATGTTATGATGCTGCCTCGAGGACGGAGCTGATGCTCCAGACTCGGGATGAGACTCTGGGCCAGAAGAAAAGGAAGAAGTCCGAGAAGGAGTCTGAGGACGGGGGAGTGAACCGAGGCGAGGGCTCAAAGAAGGGAAAGTAAGGAAATATTTTCATTTATTGATTTAATCATTAATTGATTATCGTGTGTGCTGACCCCAAATCTGTTTGACAGAGGCTTCTTCAAAAAGAAGGGAAAGCAGGGGCAGCAGGGGCAGCAGAGTCAGCAGGGTTTCAAGGGGAAAGATTCCGTACCAAGACTGACCGGCCCACCCATTGATGCCCAGCCACTCAGATCGGCACCTCTCAGGGGTGAGAATACCCTCCTCATAATTTTAGTTGTCAAACTATTTGTTAATCCTAATACTGTACATGACTCGTGTTAACCTAAATTACGGTTGCAACAGGCACCGGTAGACCCCAGCGCCATTACTACTGTAAGCGCTGTGGGAAGGACCACCCAGGTGTGGACTGCAGCGGCAACAAGGTGGAATGCCGATACTGCAGGAAGATGGGGCACCGACTTTGAATGCTACTCCAACCCCGACGGCCGGAATTACCAGGGGACGAAGACTGCTCAGAAGCCCACTGTTGGAGGATCAGGAGCGCCACGAGGTGGCCAAGGGGGCCAGACGTCCACTGACATGCGTTTTCAGAAGGGAAAAGGAGTCGACCAGGGACGCGCCACCCTTAATTCAGCGGGAACCTCAGGCGCTGAGGCGGGCCCCAGCGCACTACAGGTAATTCTAATACCCGACTGTTATTGTATGAACCATGATGTGTGTTAAACGCTTTAAAGCATGACCCATGTATGTGTGTTACGACCTTAAGTAGTGACTTACCATAGGAAAACTTCCACATCTTAGGTAGTTTCGACATTTGCTACCCCCTATCTACGAGACCGAGATCGCCAAGACCCGTAGCCGAAAGACGGAACATCCAAGAGAGAATAGTCAAGTCATCCGACCAGGCATGATTCTGCTTAGAGAATTCCTAACCTTAGACGAGCAAACCGACATCATAGAAGAGTGTAGAGCCTTGGGTAGAGAACTAGGTGGGTTTTACATTCCGGGTTTTACGAGCGGTTCGAAGATGAGGCTACACATGATGTGCCTAGGTAGGGATTGGGATCCACAGACTAGGACATACCAGGAAGTGAGGAAACTAGATGGGGCGAGAGTACCTAGGATACCCGAGAGATTCAAGACCTTAGCACGGAAGGCGGTGGAGACCGCGCAGCAGCTTGAAGACGAACCAGTACCCGGCATTGATGCCGACGTTTGCATTGTAAACTTCTACGAACAAAATGGGCGACTGGGATTACACCAGGACCGGGATGAGACACCCGAGTCCATTGCAAAGGGTATTCCCGTAGTGTCGTTCTCCATTGGTGATGAAGCAGAATTCTTGTATGGCGACCAAAAGAAATGGATTAGCTAAGAAGCTAGTCCTCAGATCTGGAGATGTTTTGGTATTCGGTGGAGATTCGAGATTAGTGTATCACGGAATCAAGCGGATTAAGTTAAACACCGCACCACCAGCTTTAGTAAACACTACCCACATCAAACCGGGACGTTTAAACTTGACTTTAAGAAAGTATTGATGTAATGTTGTAAGCTACTAGCTTTGTATGCAAGTATAATGTAATGATTTGTGAAATAAATAAAAGTGGAGTTTCAAGTTCTTTCGTACAATTGTTATCAGTCTTATCCTTATACGACTCGTTAATCCAGGCCATGAATCTGAGAAAGGAGGAAACCTCAACATTCTGAATGCGGCACAAGCCAAGAGATTGGCAACGTCATCACTGGTAAGGCTAGGAATCAGCCAACTAATGAATTTAACCTTTATAGCCACGTGCTAATGTAAACCAAAATGCTACAGGTACCTTCCCTGTGAATGGCACCGATGCATCAGTCTTATTTGACTCAGGGGCATCCCACTCCTTCGTTTCCTCTTCTTTTGCAAAGAAGTTGGGACTGACCCCGGAGCACCTCTCCGACTTCACCGTCACGTTACCATCCAGGGAGAGAGTGCGATGCACGGGACGCTACTGCGACTTGCAATTGTTATACGGGACGAGATTTTCCCCGTCGACTTGACCGAATTCAAAGGGTTGGGTTTCGACGTCATCATCGGTATGGATTGGCTGCAGAGACACAAGGGCCGGATACATTGTGCCGAGCACCGACTGTTACTCAAAAGCCCGGGGGGCAAGGCTATTTCCTACCGTAGTGTGCCGAAGGAACCCACCATCAAAATTGTATCTACCTTGACCATGAAAGAAGTGAGGAAGGGCCACACCGCATATATGTTATGTCCACGATACGAGACAAGAGGAGCAGATGGATTTGGACATACCAGTAGTATCCGAATTCCCTGATCTGTTTCCTGAGGAGTTACCAGGCATGCCACCAGTACGAGAGGTGGAGTTCGCCATTGATCTTATGCCGGGCACGGGGCCTATTGCCAAGGCACCCTACCGAATGGCGCCTGCAGAAATGAAAGAGTTAAAGGTTCAGTTAGAAGACCTACTGGACAAGGGCTTTATCAGACCGAGCGTCTCTCCATGGGGAGCGCCAGTGTTGTTTGTCAAGAAGAAAGATGGGAGTATGAGACTCTGCATCGACTACAGGGAGTTAAATGCCGTTTCAGTCAAAAACAAATACCCTCTTCCACGCATCGACGACTTGTTTGATCAGCTCAGAGGCGCAGCAGTGTTCTCAAAGATCGACTTGAGATCAGGCTACCATCAGATACGCATTGCAGAGAGATATAGAGAAGACAGCGTTCAGAACACGCTACGGTCACTACGAGTTTACCGTGATGCCATTTGGATTGTCAAATGCACCTGCAGTATTCATGGACCTCATGAACCGTCTGTTCAGAGAGCAGCTCGACTCATCAGTAGTGGTATTCATCGACATCTTAATCTACTCTAAACTAAGAAGACCACGAAGCACACCTTAGGCGAGTTCTACAGATTATGAGAGAACCAGCTATACGCCAAGCTCTCGAAGTGTGAGTTTTGGCTAGATAGCGTGGCATTCTTGGGGCACATCATTTCAGCCAGCGGCATATCAGTCGACCCTGCGAAGATAGAGGCAGTCAAGAGCTGGCCGAGACCGAAGACAGTGACCGATATCCGCAGTTTCTTAGGGTTAGCTGGATACTACAGGCGTTTTGTGAAAGACTTCTCCAAAGTAGCCAAGCCTATGACTAATTTGATGAAAAAGGACGCTCAGTTTGTGTGGACTGTAGATTGCGAGCGTTCCTTTCAAACACTGAAGGACCTTCTGACGTCGGCTCCCGTACTCACCATTCCTGAAGGGACCGACGGGTTCGAAGTGTACTGTGATGCCTCAGGTACGGGGCTAGGGTGTGTACTCATGCAGCATGGGAAGGTCGTAGCCTACGCCTCCCGACAGCTGAAGAAACATGAGGAGAACTACCCGACACATGATTTAGGAGCTGGGAGCAGTGGTTTTTGCTTTGAAGATATGGAGACATTACTTATATGGTGTGACAGTGACGATATACTCTGATCACAAAAGCCTTCAGTATCTATTCACCCAGAAAGATCTGAACATGAGGCAGAGGCGATGGGTCGAGTTCTTGAAGGACTACGACATCGACCTCAAGTACAAGGAGGGGAAGCAAACATAGTAGCCGATGCCCTGAGCCGGAGAGCTCACTCCTTACATGCCATGTCAGCAAACAGTAGCCTAGTCGAAGAAGTACGCTGTGCTCAGGAGAGCGACCAGTACATACAGACCATCAGGCAGCAGTTAGTTGACGGCATATTCGAGAGGCAGAAATACGATTTCACACTTAGTGATGATGGACTAATCAGATTAAATGGCAGATTGTGCATCCTAGAGTCCAGCCCAGAGTTGAAAGAGAGGATACTTAGTGAAGCTCATTGTTCTTCCTTGTCATCCCCGGGATCATCGAAGATGTACAAAATTTGAAGACTCACTTTTGGTGGAGTGGTATGAAAAAGAATGTAACAGAGTTTGTTACCCGCTGCTTGACTTGTCAGAAAGTCAAGTTCGAGCACAGGAGACCAGGAGGTTTGGTGCAGCCTATGCCCATTCCGTACTAGAAATTCGAGGACCTATCCATGGATTTTGTTGTCAGCCTTCCACCGACTAAGGGAGGTGCGAACACTATTTGGGTGATCGTCGACAGATTGACAAAAGTGGCTAAGTTTATCCCGATCAAAGACACTTGGAAAGTTCCCAAGCTAGCGGATCTTTTCCAGCGAGAAATCATCAGACACCATGGCGTGCCGAAAACAATTGTGTCAGACAGAGACCCTCGATTCCTATCACAGTTTTGGGGGCAAGTTCAGGAGGCTTTAGGTACCAAGCTAAAGCTAAGTACCGCCTTTCACTCGCAAACGGATGGTCAGAGTGAGAGGACCATCCAGACATTGGAGGACATGCTCCGAGCATGCGCCCTAGATTTTCAGGAGAGTTGGATTGATCGGTAGCATCTGATAGAGTTTGCCTACAACAACAGCTACCACACGTCGATTCAGATGCCACCATTCCAGGCATGTAGGACACCCCTCTGTTGGGACGAGGCTAGCGAGAACACATTCCTTGGACCCGAGTACTTAGAACAAGTAAAAGAGGATGTCCTACAGATCCGTAGAAATATGAAAGCTTCCCAAGATAGACAGAAGTCGTATGCAGACGTCCGATGGAGAGATCTCGAGTTCACAGTCGACGACCTAGTCTTCCTCAGAGTGTCACCCATGAAGGGCATTTTTGTTTTGGACAGAAGGGCAAGCTAAGCCCAAAGTATGTTGGCCCGTATCGTATTACGGAGCGAGTGGGCCCGTTAGCTTACAGGTTAGATTTACCTGCTGAGCTCGGGAGAGTGCATGATGTATTCCACGTATCTCAGCTGAAGAAATACATCCCTCACCCCTCGCATGTGTTACAGCCAGAGCATTTGGAACTAGACCCGAATCTTAGTTACGAAGAAACTCCACTCCGCATTCTAGATACGAAGACATGGGAGACCAGAAACAACACCGTCCGCATGGTCAAGATTCTTTGGTCAAACCACGAGGTCGAAGAAGCCACTTGGTGTAGACACCAAAAATTCTCACCCCATAAAGCAAATTCTGGAATAATAAGAGGGGTCGTCGCCTTTCTTTTTCAAAACATATTAGCGTGCGTGCAAAGACGAAACCATCATTTTATAATCTTTTTCAAAGCATTTCGAAAAAAAAAGCACAATTCTTTGAAAATGAATTTCCATCGATAGTCCAGTTTCAAGGTCGTCCCATTTTGTTTATTCACTTATTTTACTATCTTATTTTGTTTTCTTTATATTCTATTTATTTATTTTTATTTTATTTATTTTCTTCTATATACCTTTTCTTATATTTTATTTTATTCTACTATTAACTTTAGTTTTTTTATTTTCATTTCTATTTATATACACTCATTTTCATCTTACAAACCCAATCCACACTTGATTGAAGTCTAACCTAACCCAATTCCTTAAACCCACTCTATTTTCATCCCATGGCCTCAAGAAGCCCACCCAAACCCTACCATCAAAACCCTAAGGGGGCGGCCAACACAAAAAACCAGACAGAGCCACTGGCTCATTCTGATTTTTTCTCTTCTTGGCTCTCCTTTGCTCCATCGATTTTCTTCAACCCTCACTTCGCCGCCACCTTGAGTCTTCTATCTCTCGATCATTCATCTGCTTAGAAACATTCACCCCTTTCCCGATCTATCTTCTTCATTTTCCAAAAAATCCAAAAGATGAACCATGCCTCCTTCGCCGACTCTACCCCTTCCATTTCTCTTGAGGCGATGTAATTTGCAACTGAACTGGTGAACATTCAACCTACTGCTCTACATTTCCTCAATCCCTTCGACTCGTCTCAAATTCATAACCCAACTGGCAAACGCTGCCTTGCCCCTCCTCGATTTCTCTTCACTATCGGAAACATCACAACTCTACTTGTGAACTTGCTCGGCGCTTCATTCTGTTCACTCCTCAGAGATATTTTTCAATCTGAACCGGAGAACAGGGAGTAATATGCCCAGACCTCTCTTCACTCTTCTTGACTCGTTAATTTTGCTCACCCAACTAACGATAAGGAACAACCAGTCAAACCGTGTTTTTCGTTGTTCCGCGGTGGTGAATCCTTGCCGGCCTTGGGAAATCGCCATCGCCTCCTTATCGGAGTACCGGCCTTCTCCAAATCGAAAAGCGGGTTTCCTAAGTTCGGGTGAAGAAGAACCATTCCCCGATTGATGTGTCATTACCTTCCACGATGCTTCACTGTGATGGTGGCGTTTGTTCACGCATAACCCTAGTCCCGATAGCTTCTGAGTCGGTAACAATTTCTGGTTTGATTCGAGCAAGGAATTCACTCCTTCTACCACATCTAGTAGCATTTTGTTTTAAATTTCGAAATCTCTTGTATGATCCATGCCCTGCTGTTGTTTAACAACGAAATTCGATTCTGAGTTCATTAGTCGAGAGCTCGACATTTGACTCTCTCTGTGTCGGCTTTCGTTTCGATTCTGAATGTCTGTATTTCAGGTAATGCTGTATGGGTGTATTCTCGTATCTATTTTGCTAAAATTGCCTCTCCCGACGCTTTGCTTGTCTGAACTTGGGCTTAAGATTTTCAGTATGGTGTTTCGTGATTTGAGTATCGGTTTATTGCTCATTTGAGTTGGTTGATGACATTATTAATTGGCTGCCTGGCTGGTGAAATCTTTTCCTCTGGATCTGATTTCTGCGGATAAGAAAGTTTGCCTTGATTAATTCATCGCTGGATTCAACTTGGATTGGGCGAAAACCCTTTCTATTGTTACCGCTCTCACCATGTTTGTTGTATCTGCGGTGTTGCGACTTATTTGAAACTTTCTGGGTTTGGGATTCGAATTCCCAAACATTCAGGTTTCCATTTTACTGTCCGAGTTATTCCAGCCATATTGCTCGTTATCCCTCTGCGCAGGTCATTATAATTTGGGTATTCATACCGATTCAGTGAACTTATCATTTTATCTGACTATCGTTGTTGCTTTTATCCTTAAATGAGGTACATCAATCAATTGGACATGGTGTGTGCCTGCTTGACTCGAGCTCTGCTTCTTACCATATTGTTGGGCTTTGGGCTTCACAATAGCTCATATTTGGATTTGAAAATTTCATCTGACAGCTTTGATTAATATGCTGCTATGTCGTTCATGCATTTGTGCATGGAATTGATATCCACGCATTAATCAGGTGGACCTTTGAGGAGTATGATGTCCCGTTTGATGGCCTATTCTCATTTGGGCTGATTTTATTATCTACGGGTTTGAGACCCCAATTGTTTTACATACTTGTGGTACTTGCCGATTTATATGTGGCTGACTGATCTGTTTATTCATGATTGGACCGAGGTACACGTATACCGATTGGCATTGACTGAAGCTCACTTAGGCAAATTTGGTTTGGAATTGTTTGCAAGTTGACCACGCTGGTGGGCTTTGGATTTCACGGTTATACATGGGTTTGGAAATTCTTACTTTCAACTCTTTCGATTATGATTCAACCATTCCTGCCAATTGCTCCTCGCGCATTATATATTTGGTTTGGAAACTAGTATGAAACTAGCATGTATGTCCCTTTGCGCTTAGATAAGAACATGGTTTGAGTGATAGTTGCCCGAGTGCTATAATTGTCTAGATAATTCATTCATCGGTTGGATGTCCTTATTAATTCTATCATTTTAGAGGGAAGTGATATAAACCCTTCTAGGTATGATCCCACATGACTCACAACCCCTATCTTTGATACTACACTTTGGTTGAGTTATAATCTAAGATGATGAATTAATTTGAGTAGCAACCCCAATGCTTGATTTATCTTACAATTTTAGCATTTGTTGGCAGCTTGTAACTCTTTTCTATGTTCTCGGTTGGGGTGTGGGAGATGATTAGATTGCCCCCTTTCGTCCCATTGAGAGGGGCCGTATGATCGCATTGCACACATCCCAACCCTCTTCCGTTCTTTGACTAATGCATTTTGCCTCTTTTGGTTGTGTTTTTGACATGTACATAATGCTCGTGAAACGGGAAACTACTCTAAGACTAAGAAACGGGATCTTGGCTTGGACTACCGGGGTCTCCGCTTCAAACACATGTAACGGTTGGTGCACTTCTTGCTGATCCTTTCAGCTCAAGTGAGGCGGCGTCGATGCGACCCCCCATAGCAGCTTTAGATTTAAACTTTTCACTTGTATTTGTATCAATTTGTAATTCGTTTGTTGTTTTCGCTTTCGGTTGTAGTGTGGTGACTTATTCATTTTTGTGATTTCATCCCATAACCGTTACATTATTCTCTCGCTTACAACCTTTAATTATGATAGTAAATAGGATAAGACTAACAACTGATTAGCAACCCTTGAATAATAGTGATTCGCTACCTAGATAGCTTTGATGATTCATTCTTGTATATGTATATTTCTCGTACTACTTCTGAAATTCTTTTCATACGTACATAAATTAAGTTTTTGAAATCAATGTCCACATGTATATAATTAATTAGACGGATTCTGAATTCCTTTCTTACATGTATCTGTTTTATTTGGATAGGTTTTTAAATCCATGTCTGCATGTATATTTGTTTATATAGCCTTGGAATTTCATCTCTACATATCATTTGTTCATCATTCCTTGCCTATGATTTTGTAAATGTATGGACTGATCATGTTTGGGCCCATGTAACTCTTGGCACAAATCTAATTTTGTTCAGGCTCAGTCCATATCCAGCCAAACGGGCTGGAGCAGGTGGCCCTAGAAAGCCCATTAGGTTGCCCACTTTAGAAAAGCCTTAGGTTTGGGTATACTCCATGAATACGAGTCCTAGACACGGCCCATGTGAGGAATACCCGTTTCCCTTAAAATTTTCCAAATCATCCTCTAAAGTCAGAATAAAATTCACAATCAATCATCCAATTCCAAATCAATTCAAAAATTCCAATGAGTCTAATTCCACTGCAAAATCAATCTCTCTCATTCTCTCTCATCAAACACATTGTGAAATCAATCTCTCTCACCAAATACATTTCAAAATCAATCCCTCTCATACTCTCTCATCAAACGCACTTCAAAATCAACCTCTCTCGCGCACTCTCACCAAACACCCTTCAAATCAATCTCTCTCACACGCTCTCACAAAACACTTCAAAATCAATCTCTTTCACACTTTCTCACCAAACACACTTCAAAATCAATCCCTCTCATACTCACTCATCATACACTCTCAAAATCAATCCTCTCATACTCCAAAACCAGATATCCTTCATGAATTCTTTGAAATCAAAGCTTTTCGCACCCAACATTAAATACTCTTCATACGCTCATTAGACACACTTCAGCCTTACAAAGCATTTGAAATGCTTCCAAAAGTTCTAGAATCAAGCTTCAAACTCCTTCCAAATTCCAATTGTCTCATAGTTTCAAATCATCTTCCAACTCCAATTTCTAAGGCCAAATCGGGCCCAATTTGGAGCCCCAAATCCAGCTCATTCATAGGGCCCAACCCGGCCCAATTTCAAAGGTCCAATCCGGCCCAATTTCAAGGCCCAGATATCCGGCCCACATTTCAAGGCCCAAACCTGGTCCATCTCTAAGGCACAAGTCCAGCTCATTGCCTCAATTAGATCTCGATTTAGTTTCAAATCCAATTCAATTTCAATTCTGAATCAAATTCACATCCAAATTCAATCCGATTCAATCAAATTCAATCCAATTCCGATTTAGATTCAATCTCAATTTCAATCCAATTCAATTCAAAATTCTTTTCATTCCCAATTCAATTCAACTTCATTTCAACCCCAGATAATTCCAAACATCATAAATCTCAAACTCCTTGAAACTTCAAACTCTGGAGAACTCAAGCATCTCGAATCTCTAAACGTCTCAGTAGCTCAATAGACTCGAACGTCTCAATAGCTCAACAGACTCGAATGTCTCAACAGCTCAACAGACTCGAATGTCTCAACAGCTCAACAGACTCGAATGTCTCAACAGACTCGAACGTCTCAGCAGCTCAACAGACTCGAATGTCTCAACAGCTCAACAGACTCGAATGTCTCAACAGCTCAACAGACTCGAATGTCTCAACAGACTCGAACGTCTCAGCAGCTCAACAGACTCGAATGTCTCAACAGCTCAACAGACTCGAACGTCTCAACAGCTCAACAGACTCGAACGTCTCAGCAGCTCAACAGACTTGAATGTCTCAACAGCTCAACAGACTCGAACGTCTCAGCAGCTCCACAGACTCGAATGCCTCAGCAGCTCCACAGACTCGAACGTCTCAACAGCTCAACAGACTCGAACGTCTCAGCAGCTCAACAGACTCGAATGTCTCAACAGCTCAACAGACTCGAACGTCTCAGCAGCTCCACAGACTCGAATGCCTCAGCAGCTCCACAAACTCGAACGTCTCAGCAGCTCAATAGACTCGAAGGTCTCTATAGCTCAACAGACTCGAACGTCTCAGCAGCTCAACAGACTCGAACGTCTCAGCAGCTCAACAGACTCGAATGCCTCAGCAGCTCCACAAACTCGAACGTCTCAGCAGCTCAATAGACTCGAAGGTCTCTATAGCTCCACAGACCCGAATGTCTCAGCAACTCAATAGACTCGAAGGTCTCTATAGCTCAACGGACTCGAATGTCTCAACAGCTCAACAGACTCGAATGCCTCAGCAGCTCAACAGACTCGAACGTCTCAACAGACTGGAATGTCTCAGCAGCTCAACGGACTCGAACATCTCTACAGACTCAGCAAACTCAAACACCTCAAAAACCCTCAGCTTCTCACACCCGAACGCCTTCAAAATTCACAACCCTTTTAAGCCTTGATCATCCTACAGACCCGAGCGTCTCATAGACTCCATCATCTCAAGATTTTAAATGTCTCATGGACCCGAGTGTCTCACAGACTTTTCACACCTCAAACTTCAAAATAAACCCGACAATTTGTCAAACCTCACAAAATGACCACAAAACCTCTTTGACCCCTCAAAGACCCAAAAGGTCAAAACCCTAATTCCTTTAAAACCCCAAAAATCCCAAACCTCCAAAACGTGAACTACGTAAGGTCTGATCTCAACAGGGAGTTGAGTACGTAGGCAACCCACATAGGGTGCGACCCCACATCAATCAAAATGCCATTTTCCACTCAGCCATCTCACCTCCAAACAACCCCGTATTGTCTCACAGACCCGAGTGTCTCACAGACTTTGTTATCCCAATGATTCAAGTATCTCACAGACCAGAGCATCTCACAGACCCGAGTGTCTCACAGATCCGAATGTCTCACAGACTTCGACATCTCAAGGTTTCAAACGTCTCATAGACCCGAGCGTCTCACAGATTACAACATCCCACACATCAAACACCTCATTAAGATTCAAACATCTCGTAAGAACTCTCAAATCTCAAACAACATTCAAATATCTCCAAGCTCCACAAACATCAAAACTTCCGAATCCCCGAATAGGTGAACTACGTAAGGTCTGATCTCAACAGGGAGTTGAGTACGTAGGCAACCCACACAGGGTGCGACCCCACATCAATCAAAATACCCTTTTGTACTCAGCCATCTCGCCTTCAAATAACCCCATGCACTTCCAACCCTCGATTACCTCAAAAAACTCAACCATCCCAAAGGCCCTGAACTACGTAAGGTCTGATCTCAACAGGGAGTTGAGTACGTAGGCAGCCCATCTAGGGTGCGACCCCATTCCAAACAAAAAATCCCTTTTCCCCTTTTAAGGTGACTCTCATATCTCTCAAAACACGCAAGCCTTCTTCGGCTCCCACAAACTTCATACCATCAGACTCCAAGTCTTGTCTATTCACTCAACCTCAAACTTTTCCCAAATCTTCATTCTATACTCATTTGAATTCACCAATTCTTCTTCTTGGCGCTAGCTTGGTAGAAAAGCTCGCCTCATCCACTCTCTTTCTCTCCTCCCATCTCAATCCTATCATTTGGCTTTAATTGAATCTCTCTAATAAGGTTTTGAAAGAAGGCAATCCCGACAATTGGAGACCGAGGTTTCCTCGGGCACCAATCCGAAGTCGTGGTCATTGCCACTTCTAAGGGGTGTAACCCAGTGCGAACCCAACACAGAATCTCTAGTATGATCAGATAAGTCATATCCATAGGCAACAAATCACAGAGTCAATTAACGGTTCTTAGAACCCTTCTCCTCCCTTCCTAGTTCTTTAGGTCAAACTAGGTGGCGACTCTAGTCATTTCCGCCTTATAGAGGCATAAGTCCGCGTGGAGCCCATCGAGAGCGGGTGTAGTGCACACTTGCACTCTCCTTCATGCTTTTTGGGAAAGACGGACGATTTAGTAGGTATTTGAGGGATGCCAAGAATAACGGGTTCTCACCCTCCACAAAATGGCATTTTCTAGGATCTCGGCTTTTCAGTCAGATCATATTTATACAGACCCCCCTCATACCAGAAAATCACCCTCCATAGAATGGCGACTCTGCTGGGGAAAACTTGAGTAAGTTTTTCTCAAACTCAAGGAAGACTGAACTCCATTCAAAATTGTTGGGACTTCCCCACTTCTTTCAAAACCTTCAAGTGATTCATTTCAGAGCCACTAGGACTACTTCGCTCCACACTTAGAGTGTGTTTGAAAGGATAGTTAGGATGAGATTTTAGAGTTCGAGATTGGCCTTGAGTGCCACATGTGCGCTCTGATATTTGCATGCTTCACTTTTGTTTACCGTTGTGTGTTTACTGTCTTATGTTTACCGCTCTTCATGCATGAAATAATATTTTATTGCTTATTTATTGCTTTTGTAAATGGGGCCTTCCTAGAAGGAGTCAACCCATTGATGCATCGGGTAGTTTAAGACATGCATTCCTCAGTGTCACCCGCTTCATCCACACATGTCACGGGATCCCCAACCGGTCCACGGTTGATTCCCCATGAGTTGGGTCCTTCCTAGAAGGAGTTAACCCATGAGGTAATACGGTCCAAGACCAACGCCTTGAAGCTCATGATCCAAAAATATCCTCCATTACCCGAGTCTAAGCCAGCATATAGTGAGCCATGAGCCTTCAGTGTCCAGCTGCCTTATCCGGTGTCTAAGATGGGCTTATGGGTAGTCACCCCCTTGTATGTCGTCTGTCTGACCACCCTTTGCCTTACCCTGAAGATTGCATGGGCTCAGTTCTCCATGATTCCTCTGCACCACGGGTGTCTTTAAAGCCCAATGTCGCGCTACAAATTCATAGCGGATCCCGTATTTACGGATACCCATACATGACATAGCGTAGTCAGCGAATAATTTGGACTTTAGACACACCTTATCGTGCAGACGAGGGGAGACCTGTTCCCATGCAGTACTTCCCCAAGTTTCCCAAAAGTGAGTATGTTGTGATAATCCCCGGCCGTGGCTCGTGTGACTGTATCACTTCGGGTATCCTGACCTTTCGAACTTAAGCACTCCGGACTTTCTTGATGACGTGCCCCACAGGCATAACAGAGATAAATCCCGAGAGATGAACAGTGAAGGAACGACGGTTCCCCCGGTGGTATGGAAGCATTGATTGACCTGGAAGGTGATTATCCCAATCATTCACGCTCAGCTCCACATAAAATCAGCCACGATTTTTATTTTTTGCGCTT
>CM041777.1:174783799-174861086 GCA_023374045.1 Limonium bicolor
TACGTTTGGAGTTCGGATTACCTTTGCTCTTCGCGCTTGTTTTAGGGCAAACGGCAGCGTATTAATAGTCAATTCTTCATCTCATTCTCGAGCTTGAAAAACCATCCCGTCCGTACTCTATCTCACTCTCCGCACAGTCTCCATGGGAGATGCTATGGATGTGTTGAGGTCGAACCTCTCCCGGGTTCGTATCCCCGAACCGACCAATCGTATCTACAAGCAAGAGTGCTGTATCTCTTTTGATAATCCGGTATCAGTTTCTGTCCCCGTCTTCCTTTGTTTCTCTCATCTCCTATTCATGTAATCTTGCTAATGCTATGTTTAGACATGTAAGACGATGATGTGTGTAAAATCGGAAAATTGATTTAACATATAATTATCGTCGTTTCTGAAGTTCTTGATACCTTGTCCCTTCTTTGATTGCGCGGGCTTTCTTCTTAAAAGTTACGTTTCTTGTCACGTTTGCCCAATTCCCTGGCCCTTCTATTCTCATGTTGTAATGGTGCGGGGTTTAACATGACTATTCGGGTTCGATCAATGGAGAGCTTCAAGTATCCACTTATGCATGTGAGTATAAGGCTATACTCTTTGGTTCTGATGCTGGATTGACTTGCTTTGACATTATCTCAGAAATCGGAAGGAGGGTTGTATGTCGATATGAATTCCTTTCTTGCCTTCGGGAAAGACCATGTCATGTGGAACTTCGAGAAGACTGGTAACCCAGTGTATTTGCACATCAAGCAGACAAAGAAGGCGGTCCCTGAAGACAGGCCTTTGAAGAAACCTACACTTTTAGCTATTGGTATGCCTTATGCGTATACGCTCATTTTCTTCCTTTTCCGTCCTTAGTACCTGACATGACTACCGAGATTAAACATTCACCAAGTCTTAACCACTCTGTTATCACTTACAAAGCCTTACTATACCATGTTTGTTACAACTGTTGCACATTGTCACTTGGACAAGTTCCCTTATAATTGGGGAATGTACATACGCCCATGTGTCATGTTGCTGTTGGTGCTTCCAGTGGATGCTTAAACTTACCTGACTTCTTGACTTAAATGAACTTCAGAAACTTTCTCTTTTGAAATGTAAGAAGAGTTTGATGATGTTACCATTTCAGTTGTATATACAGGCTGGGTTATACTCTTGTTAATGTCCTTGATTTAGTGGAAGTGGTCATTACACTTCTCTTTTTCTCACAGATAGAGATAATTGATTGTTTCCAGGTTTGGAAGGCGGCTTTAGTGAAAATGAACCGGAGTATGAAGAAACTCATAGTATCGTTATCTTGCCGAACTATGTAATCCTTGCATTTCCTTCAGTGGAGTTGCCTGAGAAGGTATCGCTCCCAAACTTTATGTGTTGAACCTGTTTTAATTGAAGAATACTATCTTTATTAATAGGTAAGGAAAGGCCCTAATTACATGTGAATATTATAGGTCCGGCTGGCAGTTGATGCTATTTTAATGGCTGAGGGTGCTGAAAGGAAGGAGCAGGTGGCAGCTTGGGTAGCTGACAAGAAGCAAGTCAGTGCTTATGCTTTGAATTTGCATCAGATTGGCAACGGTGTTGTTGTGCCTCCTTCTGGCTGGAAGTGTGCCAAGTGTGACAAATCTGAAAATCTTTGGCTAAATTTAACTGATGGAATGATCCTCTGTGGGAGGAGAAATTGGGATGGAAGTGGTGGTAACAACCATGCTGTTGAACATTATAGTGAGACAGGATACCCTCTGGCTGTGAAGCTTGGAACAATAACATCTGATCTTGAATCAGCAGGTACCTCGTCCTTCGTGTCTACATCTGATGGATTGATATTGTTTCTGATCATATGATGAATGCAATGACCATGTTAGTCTTATTTTCGTTTTTTTATCTACGTGTAAGTATCCCATTTACATTTCTATTCACTTTGTTATCTTGTCTGCTGCCGTCAGCTGTAAGCTGTATATTATATACCTTTAGCTTATTACTTGGTAGTTTACTGCAGCTATTGCACGGAATTGTGTATGTCCTTTTTATAACACAAATTGTATGCTATACCTTGTCCTTCCTAAAAGCTCTGACCCTTTATGCTTGGATGGTGATAGCTATATTTGAACTTTTAAGAGCAATTCATATAATATATGGAGAGGCAACATCTCTTGTCAGTTATGATTGTGCACAAACTAGGTCTCAGGAAAGCTGTATGCACAGATGTCAATTCTATGGATCATGGCATTTTTATTGAGCTAGTTCGGGTGAGTTGGGCGATTCGAAATAAGTAGTAAGTTGCTTCGCAGCAAGTTGACAACATATTTCTTGTGTGGATGTGCCATCTCTGTTCTGGTTCAATTGCAATCGGGAAGTATTTTTGAAATAAACTTGTACCAAAAGGTTGTCAGAGGTTGGTAGTGGCTTCTGTCCCTTGTGAGCCTGAGATATTACTGTGCCATAGTTTTTTTTTTCTCATTATTGTTGTATTTGCTAAAAATGTGGAAGCTGATTTATAGAAGTTATTTAAGTCGTGCTTGGTTGAATTCAACTGTTTTCATTTTGACGTTTCTAACTCCTTAGCCTCCCTATTTCTCTCCTACACTCTTCAGACGTAAGTGCATTTTTTGAGATAGTCTTCATCTCCTGGTTCACCCTGTCTCACTCTCTGCTTTTTTTATATTTCTGCCAGTTAACGATTGCAGCATTATGGTACTAACAGTGCTCATAGTGATGCAATGGATGCATATGCTAGTTATAACTGAGCTTGTTGCCTTGTATCTTGTTGACTCTTAAGGATCCCTATTAACGTTTGTGAAGAAGTGAATAATATTTTTGACCTGAGACATGAAATGTAGACTCTAATCTTACAAAATCAGGTTTTCTCTTTGTAGGAGGTAATATCCCTACTGACATTAAGAACTGTCTTGTCATATTTCGTGATGCATCAGCTTATCTGTTCTTGAAGAGCTTTCCTGTACTTGTCTGTTCTCGTTTTTTTTATTTTGTCAACTTCATTTTCTGAAAAATCCCCGCATCATGTCATTCTAAAATATGATCTCAGAAGTGGCCGCTGATTTGGTAACTCAGATATTCTCGTACTTACTGTGTTGTGGCAGTTCAGATGTTTACTCATATGCGGAGGATGAGAGTGTGTTGGACCCTCTTCTAGCACAGCATTTGGCATTCTATGGCATTGACTTTTCTTCTCTTCAGAAGGTTGGTTGATCACTTTGGGATACCAGCACTTTATGTGTGAGCCCTTCTCTAGGTTTATGAACCTTGATGCAACTATGTTGATAATTTTATTGGAACTATTGGTTAGATTAATTTCCGATGTGCATATAGCTTTTTTTTTATAGGAGAGAGAGAGGGGGGGGGGGGGTGGACGTTCTTGTGACCTTTTGAGTTTATTTGGATTTGTCTTCAAATTGCATGTCTGTTTGGTGGTGCTTAGATGTTGTGCCTGCACTGAATTGGGGTAATGTTGCATGCATGAGTCTATTATGGAGGTATATTCCTGGTTAAGATCAGCTCTGTTAACTGTTCTAGCTCAAAATGTGCCATGCTGGTCATAACTGAAAGCCATAAATACAAGAATCGTGTTACTGGTCAGTTTACAACATAAACTTGATTTCTGTGTGAATAATTTTACCTTAATGTTCCGACCTCCTTTTTTCCTCTTAGACTGAGTTAACAACTGCTGAGAGGGAGCTGGACCAAAATACGAACTTTGATTGGAACAGAATTCAAGAAAGTGGAGAGGAAATGCAACCACTTTTTGGTCCAGGTTATACTGGACTTGTTAATCTTGGGAATAGGTAAACTTAGCATTTTAGTTATGATAGTGTTTGCATGGAGTGGCAACCAATGCTATTTATGTATTCTTTCTCATTGTTTGATTTTTGTCTTCCTTATTCAGCTGTTATCTGGCTTCAACGATGCAAGTTGCATTTTCAACACACGCCTTTATTTCTCGGTCAGTAGTAGTGCTTTAATTCTTAACATCTCTATAAAATGTGAAGATGTTGTGGGTTTTTATGTTTTGGTCTGTTGATGTTTTTTGTGGCTGTTACTTGTTAGATATTATGCAGATAAGAATTTAAAGGCAGCTTTTGAAGAAGCTCCTTCTGATCCAACTGTGGACTTGAACATGCAAATGTCAGTAACAAATCCTACTTTCCTGTAACTGCATCTTCTTGCAATATATTACATGTATACATTTTTCTCCATTTGAGAAACAAATTACTTGGAACTTGTTAAAAGGACACAAAATAGAAGCTATTTACAATTTTATATGTATAGTTACTTAACTTGGTCCCTATCCACTTGCGTCAATTGGTGTTCTAGGTAAATAAGCTTAAAATCCCATTAATTGTGATGTTCTTTTGCTGCAGCGATCTTTATAGTGAAAATTGTTTGGTGCTGTCTGGCAATGAATATTAGCTTCAATTTTTTTGATCTTTGGAAAGGATAGGAAGAAAAAACATAATAAGTCAACTGATAATTTGATATATAATTTAGGTTTGTGTGATAATTTTGCTTTATTGCTGCTTTTGGGACATGCGATGATTTCTTAATTTTCTCACGCTGTGTAACAATGGTTGAAATGCACTTTTTCATAGGACAAAACTGGCTCATGGATTGCTGTCTGGTAATTACTCAAAGGCGACAACTGAGGTTTGTGAATTTAGTTTTTTTCACTGTACTTAATTTTGTGACCTCTAGGTTTTGTAAGACAATTTCTATTGCAGGACGAGAATGCTGCTAATCCAACTTCCTTGAAACCTTTAAGTTATAGTAATTTGGTTACTCGTTCTTGACATCTTATTTGCTCTTTAACTTATGATGCGTACATGTATGACTTTGTACATATATATGCATATTATATAAGTCACTGGGGCTCTTTGGTTGTATATTTTTATTTTTAATACTCGACTTACAGAAACAGGAAGGCATTCGCCCTCACATGTTCAAGAGTGTAATAGCTGCCAGCCATCCTGAGTTCTCTACTATGAGACAGCAGGTAATTTCCAGGAGCCCTTAACAGGCTAATACCTTTTTAAGTGTCCCAATTCGTGTTTTTAATCTCACTCAGGCAGTGTCTTGGTAAATGTAAAATGCATGATTTAGAAAACGTAACAAAGTAATATGACATATTGTCAAGCCAATATCTCTCAGGTTGTTACATTTTGGTTTAGCTATGGCATGTTTAAACATGCATGCTTGAATTCTGTATTGGCACACCCTGTAAATGGTCTACTTCCCAAATGTTGGCTCGACAGCATCCTCTGTACTTTTTTCTGGATATCTTATTTGGTTTTGTGTTGGGTTTGAACTCTAAAATCTGTGTGCTTTGATCTTTAATGGTAGAAATATCTTATTTGGTTGATGTAAATTGTTCATGTGTCTAGTTTGGTGATCATATTGTTTTGTCATGCTGTTTGTAGGATGCGCTAGAATATTTTCTTCACCTACTCGAACAAGTTGAACGCGTTAATTCTGGGAACCCTAAGTTGGATCCCTCAAGGAGTTTCAAATTTGGCATTGAGGATCGAATTCAGTGCCCATCTGGAAAAGTAACATATAATAGAAGATCAGATTACATTTTATCTTTAAACATACCCCTGAGCGAAGCTACTAATAAAGGTACATCTGAATTTTCTTCCACTGGTTTTAAGTTCTGAAGTTGCTTTTTTGTTAATTTGGGTGTTGGGATTCTAGAACAACTGCAAAACTACAACAAACTGAAAGCTGAGATGCAAGCTGCTGGAAATGAATTGTAAGCTCAAGTCTTATCACAATTTGCCTATCTGATGGAGCAGTTTGATCTCTTGCTAACGACGCTTACTCCTTGCAGATCTGCTAATGAAATAGTTCGTCCACGAGTGCCTTTGGGTGCCTGTCTAGCAAGCTATTCAGCCCCTGAAGCTGTACAGGATTTTTACAGTACTGCATTGAAAGCTAGGACAACAGCCATCAAGTAATATCTTCGTTCTATCAATGTTATATCTTCCTACCTTTCTGGCTCGCTGAGGAATAGTTGCTTTTGCTGCATGTCCTTCCATAATTTAAAATTTGGTTGAATGTTGAAACTAGTGTTCATCTTATTTCATTTTCATGTTTTTGGCAGAACTACTGGTTTGACTTCCTTCCCGGATTATCTTGTTCTGCACATGCGGAAATTTGTTCTGGATGATGGATGGGTGCCTAAGAAGCTTGGTATATTCTGCTGATAACTTTCGATAGGAAATCATATTTACATATAAATGTAATTTTTGACTCGTTTTATTTTGTATCTCAGACGTGTATATTGATGTTCCTGATATCATTGATATTAGCCACATGCGTAGCAAGGGACAACAACCTGGTGAAGAGCTTTTGCCCGAGAGTGGTATATGTCATGCTATGGCCTTTTATTTTTAAAGAAGTTTCATTACTTTGTTACGCTATGGTCTGACATATTTTGTATTCTACCTTTGTCAGCTCCTGATGGTGAGATGGAAACTGATATACCCACAGCCAACGAGGATATTGTCTCCCAGCTTGTGTCAATGGGTTTTAACTATCTTCATTGTAAGAAGGCTGCCATCAACACTTCTAATACTGGAGTTGAAGAAGCCATGAATTGGCTTTTATCTCACATGGATGATCCAGGTGAATGATCTTCACCCGAATAATTTGATGTGGACTATGTCGTGGTCATGGTGCTAATGAGTGCATTATTGTTACAGATATAGATGCTCCCATAGGCCTAGGATCCAAGGGTGGTGCGGCACAAGTTGACTCATCAAAGGTTGAAACTCTAGTCTCATTTGGCTTTGAAGAAGATGTGGCTCGCCGTGCTCTAATGGCTATGGTATGATATAGCATTTGAATTTTCTGTTCCTTGCATAATGTCGTGGTCCTTTGTATGATTATTTATTTTTGAAAAATATGTTTGCAGGGCGGTGATATTGAGAAAGCAACTGATTGGATATTTACTAACCCAAATGCCTCTGCACCTAGCGGTGGAGATGCATCAGCGAGTGCTTCAGAACCTGCTGAGGCTGAATTACCTGACGGACCTGGAAGTAATCCTTTTCCCTTACTACCTCTCCCAAGTTTCTTGCTTCCCTGATATATCAAAAAGTAAATCAACAAGTGTTATATGTGTATAATTTTGATGATGCAGAATTCAAGCTTCTTGGTTTTGTTAGCCACATAGGCACCTCGACTCAATGTGGGCACTATGTTGCACATATTTTTAAAGACGGAAGATGGGTTATATTCAATGATGAAAAGGTTGGGGCTTCTGTTAAACCTCCAAAAGACATGGGATATTTGTATTTCTTTGAAAGGCTGAAAAATCAAGACTAGATCTGTGGCTGAGCATTCCTTTCCGTGTCTGGAGTAGTTGATTGGGTTAGCTGGCTTTGATTCGCAATCATGGAAGCAGGATTGTATAACAGTTGTCTTAGAGTGCAGGGGTATAGAACGATACCAATTTATCATTCGGAAGAGATGATAGTGTTCTTGATCTTGGGTCAAATGCCCTTGGTAGTGATCTCATAGGAAAGAGTAGCATGATTGGTACGGAAAAGAGGTAAAACTTTAGGTCGTTCACATTATCTTGTTCAATTCTTTTTCTTTTTTTTTGTTTGGTTGGGCGTACATGTTTTTGCCAGCTGGCGTGTATTCTGATCGATATATCCTTGCTTTTTGGTTTATTGATGACGGGTGGATTCGCTATGGTTCTATTGTCACTTACTTCTCAGACGTTTTGTTTGTCTTTTTCCTTGGAAAAGCAATATTATCCTTGTGAGGTTGTGAAATTTCGATCGAGTTAAACGTGTCTGCTGCCTGTTTGTGCTGGCTGATAATTCACCCTGTTTAGAACGGACGTTAGGTTCGACTTTTTAGTTACAATGTTATGGGTGATGACTGAAACCTAAATCTTAATATACATCGGGTACCTTGAGTATCTTAAATCCAAAACACTCACTTGATAATGAGTGTTTTGGGTGGATTTTTTTTTTATAGGTTTGCTTACATACATCTGTTTCAAACGTTAGTTACAAGTTATCTTACAAGCAATGCTGGTATCTAGGGAAGGGATAATTTGTCCAAATGATAGGAGCTTGCGACAAGGATAGCCTCGAGGTTCGAGAGATTAGACACGGGTTTGTATAAAGGCTTACTGTTTGACTTTATATAAAGGCATAACTCTAATTGGCTAATATAGTGAGGTTCCGTGCGGGTGAATTTTTTTTTTTTCTTTTTCTTTCTTTATCATAAAAATTTTAAATTGTTATAACTTTTAATATATAAGTCTAAAATGAAAAAAATTATATTATTGTTCATCTAAATTCTAACTCTTCAAAATAAGACCCGTCATGGATATATTTTTATGACTTTAAAAAAAAATTACATGTATACGATAATGCACTAAATTGATAATATGATTCATTAAGTAATAAGTGGTGAATTCGATATTTTTAACTTTCCTAGGGTGGGTTTGGGGTGTTTTGGGGTAGGGTAATCTATTTGGAATTTGTTTTGTACTTTATATTGTAGCAACTAACTCGGTAGGTTTTTAGGGTTTGTGGAGATCCTAAACCTGCCACCACAAACCCTAAAAATGTCTTCGACATTTTTAGCTTTTCTAGGGTGGGTTTTGGGGTGTTTTAGGGGTAGGGTAATCTATTTGAAATTTGTTTTGTACTTTATATTGTAGCAACTAACTCGACAGGTTTTTAGGGTTTGTGGTCGTTAGACCCTAAACCCGCCACTATAAACCCTAAAAATGCCTTCGACGTTTTTAGGTTTCCTAGGGTGGGTTTTGGGGTGTTTTGGGGGTAGGGTAATCTATTTGGAATTTGTTCTGTACTTTATATTGTAGCAACTAACTCGACAGGTTTGTAGGGTTTGTGGTAGCGGGTTTAGGGTTCGTTAGACACTAAGCCCGCCACTATAAACCCTAAAAATGCCTTCGACGTTTTTAGCGTTCCTAGGGTGGGTTTTGGGGTGTTTTGGGGGTAGGGTAATCTATTTGGAATTAATGAGTGTTCTAATCACAACCATTCAAATAAATAAAAGTGAATCTAATGAGCAATATTTAAGCCTTTATATAAAGGCTTTTGTTTGTCCTTTATAGGATCCGCACCCGTTCCCTCGGTGGTGGAATTGGAATACCACGATCGAGCAAGATTGTATAAAGGCTCACTATTTGTCTTTATCTAAAGGCATCAATATGAGCCCTTAGATTTAATTGACTTAATCTTATCCATTAATTTAATTTCCTTCTTCTAACCATCATCCTAGAATTACTCAATTGCTTTGAAAAATATATGCCATGTATTTACTAATATATGTGCCATACACGTATGAAATATGTGCCACGAGTGTATATCGTTGATAGACAAAAACTACTCAATATTCATTGCTTAATTCTAACAGATTAATTGTATTTAATGACGCTATGTGTATATTGAACTTATATTGTACATGTACTGCTATTAGCTGAAGTTTTAGATAGGGACAAATGTTAGCCATAGACATTAAAAAATATATGCCATGTGTGTACAAATATATATGCCACAGACCTATGAAATATTTGCCACGCATGTATATCGTAAATATACAAAAAGTACTCAATATTCATTGCTTAATTCTAACAGATCAATTGTATTTAATGAAACTAATATATATGCCACAGACCTATGAAATATTTGCCATAGACATTAAGATATGTAAGCCATGTATACATAAAAATGTATGTCATAGCTAAATAAAATATTGGCCACGGTTGTATATCGTTAATATTCCATTGCTTATATAAAAGGTTTATGGTTTAGAGTCTTACAATGCTTGTATTACAAATCCTAAAAATGTTTTCGGCATTTTTTAACTGACCATATAGTGGTTTTTATGGTTTGTGGTATAGGGTAATGTTGGTGTAGAGTAATTTAAAAAAAAATCGTTTTTGAGGCTGGCTACTGAGCTATTTAGTAATTTTGTAACTGCAAATAACTTTCTTAAAATATTATTATTAATTATCTGGTGGCTATCAGTTTTCATATATATGGCTAATATTGTCCTATAAAAATGACTAACATTTTTTGTCTGTATGGTTGATATTATTACCTTTACATAAAGGCTTTTGTTTGTCCTTTATAGGATCTGCGCCAAGCAATGCTTATATCTAGGGAAGGGATAATTTGTCCAAATGATAAGAGCTTGCGACAAGGATAGCTTCGAGGTTCGAGAGATTAGGCATCTTTCTGAAAGAGATCTCTTAACAATCATGAGAATCTCGTCGAATATTCTTCAGCCTAGACCTATCATTTTATTTGCTTCTACTAGATATCAGAATCCAATCTACATGCCTTGGATCCCTATAATATATTCACTTGTGGAACAAAAATAAAATTCAGATGGTGAATTACTGTCAGATGTCGGTATGCCGCTGAGTCTAGCCCAGATTGAGGGCAAAGATCTCCTTGATCTCACCTATATGGTCCCTAAAAATAGCCTCACCTTGATCTCACCTATAAAAATAGCCTCAATTCTCCCAGCTCGGATTATCCTGCATTCGGGGCAATAATTGACAGCCTTGGCGAATTTGGAAAAACTCATGATTAAGGAAACCACTGTGCAAACAAACAAGAAAGGCTCAATAGTATCAATATCCCCGCAACTAAGCACTATAGTAAAGTCTTTAATTCTTCGAGCTAGATTGGTTTGGCACGGGAAAACATTTCTCATGGATCTTGGAAGAGGGGCTTATAAGGTGCACTACAAAATGATATGTTAACTGTTTTTAAAGTTGTGGCCAAGTGTTAATAAGGATGAATGACTATATTACACTTAAAGTTAGATAAGTGATAACAAGAACTCTGAAGTATGTGTCGTTCTTGGAAATATGCCACACCTATGAGTTTTATATGTCAAGTGATTGACATCCGAGTGGTGGAGGACTGAAGTAGGGGATGGAAGGTCCTGAGTTCGAATCCTCTTACCACCCACTTTCGTGGGGGAAAGGAGTTTATTCTCTTATTACTCATTTTGATGGAGTGGAGGAATGGAGTTTTCTCTCCGATTACCCAACAACTTGGTGGAGGAATGAAGTATCGTGAAGGACGGTCTACGGGAAAGGAGTTTTCTCTCCGATTACCCAACCTGATGCAAGAGAAAGGTTGTAAGTAGAGGTCAAGCAAGGTCCCTAGGACAAGATCATCTAGGCTAGTAAGATGTCCCGTGTAATGCTTGTGTAAGGTAGGACTAGCAAGATATGTAAGAGTTGAGTCAAGTCGGTGTTGTTTGATTTGCCCTTGCGGCACCCTAGGCCATTGATATCATACTAGTTTATATTGAATGAATAATAAAAGAATGAAGAGAGTTAGATCCAAGGGTCAGTCCATACCTGAATCATCTTATCATTCACAATCTGACGAACCACTAATGTATTATACAAATATAAAAGATTAAATTCAACTCCTTTGTAACTTAACCTAAAAGCAAAAACAAAGGCATGAAGAAAGTGGGATTGCATGCAAAATAATCTTAATCAAAGATCGACTAGAAGATTTCATCCTTATTGCAGTCTGACAGATTGAAAAAACTAGATCACACTTATTAAAAGGGGAGAAGTTGTTAACCTTGAAGAAGCTCACATATTCTTGATAGAGGGAAGGCACCTCCTACTAACTTCATCTAAGATTTAGTCATATTTATTAAGTGATCATAAGCCTTAAGTTATATTTCTAACAATTTCCAGATAATATTGTCAAATGTCCTTATTGATCTTCATATAAGGCTATAGCTCTACTAATGGTTAGACCACCTTAAGGCTTTTAGAAACACCCAAGCTATCTAAAATGTACTAGACAAGCTTCTTAAGAGAATTCTTGAGGGACAAAAGCAAAGAACCAAACAACCCTTAACTAAAATCAAGATCCTCGTTGAGTTGAAGCAATTCATGAAAGGGGTAACCTAATACAGTGGAGATCCTACATAAATAAGGGTCCGGTGGTTGGAAGACTATTCTAACTGATCATAGGTCTTACTCATATAACTTTAAGAACAACAACTCCATTTCTTTAGCATTACTTATTGAGAGAATATGATAAACTTCCCCTAGCTAGAATAACATTGTTAGTGAGAAGCCACCTTCTAACAAAACCAAATTGATTTACAAAGATAAGCTTTTGAAGACAAGGCTTAACTCAGTTGGCTAACACCTTGAAAAACTCTTGTTGACTGAATTACAAAGCATATTTGGCCCAAAGACACCCATATTGAATGCCTAAGATGAGTGACCTAATTAAAGTAGTAACACGATCTTCAACAATGGGCCATAATGACAAAATGATATTAAGCCCATCAACCCCGAGTGCTTTATTATGGTTTAGTTGCTTCATGGCTTAGAATATTTTTTTTCCACAAAACATTTAATTAGGAGATTAACTCTCTGAAATACCCCGAATAATTACTACCTTAATTAATAAGGATTAAAATCAAATCATTAGAAATTATTACTATAAATATTATGGTATAAAATTATATAGACCAAAATGGACATTAGATTATACATTAATCTCTAACCAAAGAGGAAATAGTATTAAGGAGAAATAAACTCCTAAAATTAATATCACATATAATATATTAATACATGTGTTAAATACCACCAATATACCTTATAATAAATCATATAAATATTTTATATACCCTAAACAAATTATAAACATAAACATGTACTTATATATACACCTCAAAATAAAAAAATGTGACAAGTCACTAAGTTATATATATATATAATATTTAGCTAATGGAAAAAAAAATTTGAAACTCCCTCCAATCCTTCCCTTGCCGGCTGCACCTAGTCAAAAAAAAAAAAAGAGAATCATCAAACATCATTATAGACAATGTAAACAACTAGTATAGTACATAAGTACCATACTGCCGATCACCTCTTCCTGCAACTAGCACCCAAACTATTTCTTTCTATCCCATCATCTACAACAAAGTACAACCAGCACTCCCTTACCTTTCTTCTTATCCCCACGCCAGCAACATTGTTTCAGCAGCAGGAAGAAAAAAATGGTAACCACTCTTTCTCTCTGTATACTAGCCTTCCTTTCTTTTTCTCCTCACCCAGGCAGCAAGCTATTCCCTCCTCCATTGACTCTCGACTGAAACAGCAAGTACATCCCAGCCTCTTCCTCTCTGTTGGAGTTACTCAACAACAGCAGCAGACAACAGAGAGCAGAGAAACAGAAAAAAAAACGGAATGGAGCGTTCTTCTATTATACATAATCTTCATTCGACAGCAGTATCATCGGCTGCTTTCTTCTTCCTTACCAGAAACTACTACATCTTCTCGAGACTACTACATCTCCTTTCCTCCATCAGGCAGTAATCGCCAGCAAACACATTGCTCCTTGTCGGTAATAACAGAGGTGCAACAGCAAGGAAAAACTAGCAACAACAACTGGTAAGAGCTGTTGGAATAGGTTGTATCTAGGAAACATTCTGTACGTTTATAGATTGTAGTAGGTACCCCTTTATGTGTATTTTCGGTCACGTGCTATTCTTTTATTAGCACTTATATATAGACCGGTCTCCTGTTATTATGTGACTAGTGTGACTCTCATCAGAACATGATTTACATAATCATTCTCCTTCCTCTCGTAATAAAGAAGTAGTTCTTTTCATATTAGAATAACTTTGTCATGGTATCTAGAGCACTACTGTGTTTTCATTAACAAGAAATGGCTGATTCTCTGGGAAAGAAACCAGCAAGCGATGACAGATTAACCACCGCAACCATCGATCAATCAGACCCGCTCTATGTCGCCTCCACTGAACAAACAGGCCAGGCTCTTGCCACCAAGTTTACCGGCGGTGAAGGTTTCCTCGCATGGAAGTGGACCATGCAAGAAGCTCTCATAGCCAAAAACAAAATAGGCTTTGTCGACGGTAGTATCAAGCAACCCGGCGCCGGAGATGAAGCGCGCACCAGAGCTTGGAGACGGGCCAGATCCCTGGTTGTAAGTTGGATAATCTCCTCTCTTGCCCCTAATATCGCACGTAGCGTAATGTACACTAGTGACCCAAAACAAATTTGGGACTAGTTGTGCAAATGTTTTGACAAAAGCAATCTGGCGACGATTCACAACATTAAAACCCAGATTGTTAATTTGAGGCAAGGAAATGACAGCATTACGGATTACTTCATGAAATCAAAGGAGATATGGGCGCAGTTCAACCTTACCACGCCAATCGAGAAGTGCGAGTGTTGCGCCTCTTGCAAATCCGGCGAGAATCAAACCAAACGCCAAGAACAAGAGGAAACCATCCATTTCTTGATGGGGTTGAACAGAAGTTACGCGCAGCTTCAAGGTCAAATACTGGCGATGACTGAAATCCCAACTTTAGAAGAGATATACTCTCTGATTATTCAAGAAGAACAGACAAGGGAGAGTACCGATTCGCGAGACGACAACGAGCAGACTGTAGCCCTAATCGCTAAAGGGAGAGGAAATCTTGCAAACAAACAGAAGTCTGGGAACTCAACACCGAATTTCAGAAGCTCTGAAAAGGGAGACACAAGCAGATCTGTCGGGTTGAAGAAAGATGGAGCAAAATGTTCAAATTGCGGCAAATTGGGCCACACTCGCAGCGAGTGCTGGTGGTTAGTTGGATTTCCCAACAATGAAAACAGAAAGAACAAAGACGCTAAAATCGCTTCCGTAGCCATTGACGAGGGAAAATCCAACCAAAGAGGAGATGAAATCACACAAGACTCACCGGTGAAAGGCTTCAGTTCGCATCAACTCCAACAACTAGTCGAGTTTCTGCAGCAACAAAAAGAACTTGGTGGAGGAAACCGAAAGACCAACTTCGGAGATTTCGCAGGTAAGTCTAATACGATCTGTAGCTCTCTACCTTATTTAATTTCAAATGCAAACTCTGTCATCTGCGAATTGAAAGATCTGTGGATATTGGATTCTGGCGCTACTGAGCATGTTAGCGGAAATGATTTTTTGCTTGCTAATCGCATGAATCTTGAAACCAGCAGAGACATAATCCTTCCTGATGGAAACAAAAAATCTGTTGACTCTGTTGCTGATCTGTGTATGAATGGAAATATTTGCCTGAAAAATGTCATGTTTGTTCCGTCTTTCATGTTCAATATAATCTCTGTCTCAAGATTAATACAAGACTTGAATGCGTCTGTTATTTTCCATGGGAACATTTGTGCTTTGCAGGAATCTAGCAGTAGTTTTTCTCAACAAATTGGAAGACAGATTAGCGGTCTGTATGTAGTTGACATAGGCAATCTGTGCAGTTTCATATTAGGGAGAAAATCTACTTCTGTTTGTATGAATGTAAAGCTTTGTAATATTGAACACCACAGAATGTTGCCTTGTGGCATAATAGATTAGGACATCTGTCCTTAAGAAGAATGAACAGAATAATACAGCTGAACTCTTCTGAATGCCTGAACAACAGCTTATTCCCGTGCACTATCTGTTACAAATCTAAGGCCAAAAGATTAAAATTTCCTCTGTCAACCATAAAAACTGCTGAATCTTTCGATCTTGTTCACATAGATATTTGTGGTCCCATGAGGACACAAACATTAGAAGGGCAACGATACTTCCTTACCCTAGTTGATGACCATACTAGGGCTACCTGGATCATTTTACTTAAATTAAAATCTGAAGCCATACATCATATTAAAACCTTTGTTAATCTGATAGAAAACCAAATGAACAAACGTGTCAAATGCATCCGGAGTGATAACGCACAAGAGTTAGGTAAATCCCAAGAGGGGGCCACATTCTTTGCTCAAAAAGGCATTGTCCATCAGACAAGTTGTCCATATACGCCCCAGCAGAACGGGGTTGTGGAAAGAAAACAGGGCAACATTATGGACATTGCCAGAGCTCTTCTTTTCCAATCTGGTTTAGAAAACAAATATTGGGGCCATTGTGTTGAGCATGCGGCTTACTTAATCAACAGAATGCCAAGCAAAGCAATACAAAACCTTACTCCCTTCGAGAAACTAAACGGAGCAAAACCAAACTATAACGAGATCCGAAGTTTCGGATGCCTTTGCTACATGACCAATATAGAACCAAGCAAAGGAAAACTTGACCCCAGGTCATCCCCTTGCGTTTATATTGGAAATCCTAAAAACACCAAGGGATACAAAGTCCTCACTCTAGAGGACAAACAGATTAAGATAACCCGGGATCTAACCTTCTTTGAGAATATTTTCCCTTTAACCGACAAGAAATGGACGGATCTCCTAGGACAAAATCAAACCCATCCAGATATTTTCCCTTCTTCTCCCAATCTTAATAACGGATTGGAGGATGACACTTGTACGTCTCAGCATTCTGAGATAAGAGAAGATCATCATCCTCCTGACACAAATTCAGACACCAATCTACCCTCCATAGGAGCGGATGACCCAAGAGAAACCGAGGAGATCCCTATAGCCATTAGAAGGTCCACCCGAGAACACAAATTTCCTTCCAAATATGACGACTACGTCGTCTCTTCCAGTCTATGCCAAGATCTTTTCTCTTCCATTCTCACACAAAGACTCAAAAACACCGACTCTCATCCTTCCCATCACACTAGCCCAAATACTCTCACAGACCACATACCCAACAACACAATTCTCTCCTGCGCTCTTCACCACAACACCAACAAACTCCTATCCCAACTTCATGGTTTAAAAGAACCCTCCAATTTTAAGACCGCCAGCAAGGATCCTAGATGGATCCAGGCCATGGCTGAAGAATTCCAGGCTCTTAAACAGAATGGGACTTGGAGCATTGTAGACCTTCCCAAGGGAAAACGCCCCATTAGTTGCAAATGGGTCTACAAGATTAAACTTAGAGCTGATGGAGAGATAGAGAGGTTCAAGGCCAGGCTGGTTGTGAGAGGATTCACTCAAAAACATGGCCTTGACTATGAAGAGACTTTCTCACCCGTCGTCAAACTTACCACCGTGAGAGCCCTTGTGATTATGGGGATAAAAAAAGGGATGGATCTTGGACCAATTAGACGTTAATAACGCTTTCCTTCACGGAGACCTCCATGAGGATGTCTATATGACAATTCCCGAAGGAATTAAGGCAGAAGGAGAGAACAAAGTTTGCAAGTTACATAAGTCCCTTTACGGCCTAAAACAGGCCTCACGCCAATGGTATGAAAAACTTGCAAACTTCCTAAAAGATCTTGGATTCCATCATTCCCAAAATGACCATTCCTTATTCGTCAAGAAAAAGAAGAACAACATCACTCTTCTAGGTGTGTATGTAGATGATATCTTGGTTGTAGGAAATGATGCCAAAGAAGTAAGTTTCCTTAAGAACCAACTTCATAAGAAATTCAAGATCAAAGACCTTGGAAGACTAAATTTTTTCCTCGGGATGGAATTTCTAGAAGCAAACAACGGCATGATCATGTCGCAACAACGTTACATAAACCAAATCCTTTGTGATTTTGATGCCCAAGACATCAAACCCACAGTCTCACCTCTTACGGTTAATCTTAAACTCACCCAAGATAGTGACTCCAAACTGACAAATCCCACAGAATACAGGTGCCTAGTAGGTAAGTTAAATTTTCTTACCAACACAAGGCCCGACATATGCTTTGCCGTTCAGTTTTTAAGCCAATTCCTCCAGCAACCTACCACAGATCACATGAAAGCCGCTCTCCATACCCTTTCATATGTTAAAGGAACTTCAGGATTCGGTTTGTTCTTTAATAAGGAACCCAAATACAATTTAGAAGCCTATTGTGATTCTGATTGGGCTTCTTGTCCTATCACGCGAAAATCCATATCCGGTTATTACATTCTCCTTGGTGACTCTCCTCTTAGTTGGAAGTCAAAGAAACAAACCACCGTTGCTCTATCTTCTGCCGAAGCAGAATATAAGGCCATGAGGCAAGTCACCGGAGAACTTAGTTGGCTAAGTAGACTTTTGAATGAAATTGGCATCCAAAATATTACCCCAATACCGCTTAAATGTGATAACTTGGCAGCCATACATATCGCTAGAAATCCCGTTTCTCGTGAACGAACAAAACACATAGAATTGGATTGTCATTTTGTTCGTGAAAAGCTATAGGGAGGACTTATTCAAGTCCAATATGTGCCCAGCACACATCAGCTGGCAGATATGATGACTAAATCACTCACAGGTAAAAGTTATCATAATTCTTTTGATGTTTTGGGTTTACATCAAAAGGAGAAAAGGTAGTCTTTCTTTCTTTTTGCAGGTACACTCCAGTCTATCGCACTTTGGAGACAAAAAGCACACCTTCATGCTCCTCCTTCAAGCGCATCAAGCCGTACTTTTTGAGGGGGGGGTGTTGGAATAGGTTGTATCTAGGAAACATTCTGTACGTTTATAGATTGTAGTAGGTACCCCTTTATGTGTATTTTCGGTCACGTGCTATTCTTTTATTAGCACTTATATATAGACCGGTCTCCTATTATTATGTGACTAGTGTGACTCTCATCAGAACATGATTTACATAATCATTCTCCTTCCTCTCGTAATAAAGAAGTAGTTCTTTTCATATTAGAATAACTTTGTCAAGAGCAACTACATCTTCCTCTCTTGCCTTCACGTTTTAAATTTTTCCACCAGACCCTCTTCCTCCATTCATACTACATTCTTCAACTCCCTCCTCTCTTCATGAAACAGCAAGCCTCCCCAGCTTGAGCTCCTTATTACCGCTTACAAACAACAAAGATAACAGCAACTAGGAAGCAAGGTAAACATGCTCCAAACTACCTCTCCTCCTTTCTGTTTTGTGTCCAAAAAACAAAAGGTTTTGACACCCTTCTCTGCATCTGATTACCCACGTATGGTAGCTGTTTCCAGCTCCTTCCTCTTGCCAAAAACTGCACCAGAAGACACACAAAGAGGGGCTGTAAGTGAGGTAAAAACTGAAATTATTAAGACTGTTTAAACCTTGTTTTTTCCCTCGGAATTTCCTGCTCAAAACTGAGCTTACTCCTCTGTGTTTAGCTGCCGAGAACTGCTGTAGGAAGCCCCTCAAAACCAAGGTAAAGACCCTTCCTTTTCATGCTTTAAATCATGTACAAAAACCCCTCTTAACTAGCTAGTTAGAAGAGTAACTAAACCAACTTGTTTTCTCTGTATAATGATGCCCGAGAGGAGTATATACTCCAAGAGGAACCGTGAGCTGTAGAGGAGATTTCAAGGGAGAGAAATCAAGTTAAAAAGGTACTTATGCTCTTAAAAGCCTTAAGAACAATGTTAAGGTTTAAGGAAATTTACAAAAAATATAACTTGCTATGTGTATATATACACTGCCGAGGAGAGTGTTATTTGCTGGTGAGATTTTCTTGCTGGTTATATCAAGGTAAGAGTCCTAATACTCATTTTAAATTACCTTAATGCTATTAGCTTGTAATTTAACTAGGAACCGAGAAGGTATACATGAGTATGTGCTGTTTAGACCCTAATATGTGTAGAAAATTAAGGGGTAAGTACTTGATGAGTGAGATTAATTGTTAGTGGCTATTATATATTTTGCAAGATTTTAATGGAAGAAAAAAATGGCTTAAGAAAATTAATTATAATTGGTGCAAATCGAGAGGGTAGTTGCTCTTGTGTATACTATTTAAATCCTAAATATATGTAGAAAATTGATGGTTAAATAATTGATTAGGGAGACTAAATGCTAATGGGTTATTTAAGGCTATTTTATAAGTGATTAATGAAAGAAGAGGATTAAAAAGGTATGAGAACAAATTCTATACAGAACTCGTAACCTTAATGTAATTTTGAGGACCTTTTGGTGTCATTTAAAAATTATTATTATGCTAGTTTAAGTCATGTAATTAGGCTATATTATTATGGGTATTTGAGCTTTAAATGACTATTAATAAATTCTTGGATTGATTTAAAAGGTTTAATAAATTTCAGGTGTAAAAATTATGATTCTAGTAAATATAGCTACTTAGGTATACACTAGAAAAATATTGGTATATTTATAAGCTTATGACATGGTTTAAATGAATTTTAAAACCTTATAAATGTCTAAGTAAATAAATAAATTATATATGGGGTCGAAACATAATTAAAAAGAAATAGAGAACATTAAATATAAATAGAAACAAAGAGGGATGATCTTAGGAAGTTTGTGAATATAGGATATGAATTTTATGAGATTAGGGGTTAAATAAAAATAGAGTTTTAATTGGGATATTTTCGTAAATAAAAACAAATCTGGTCAAAGGAATAAATTAGGTGGTCAACCTTAGCCACATGTGAGTGTTGACCAAATTAAAATGATGAAAATAATTATTTTGGGGTATTAAAAAAATATATTAAGTAAAAAAAATAATAATAACATTTATAAAAAGAAATGGGGTGTTTATGTGATTACCGAAAAATATAGGTGTTGGAAAATAAATATTAAGACCCTAAGCGTCTCTTTGGAAATTAAAAGAATTTTTGGGTTAGTTCTAATGATTTAATTAATAAAGGATTATAATATATGGTATAACTATTAAAGTGTAACGATTATGTAAATTAAGAGTGGATATTGTAATTTCCGAAACATGGGGGTCAAAAATCGAATTTAGGAACCTTGGGGTCAGTATGTAATTTTGGGACTAGTTTAGTGATTTAAATGGTTAAGAGTTATAATATATAGTTTAAGTATCAAAAGTGTAACAATTATAAAGTTTATGGGCATATAGAACAATTACCGAAAATATTGGGGTACAAATCGGATATCTGGAAACTTTAGGGGGCCTGTTTGTAATTCTGGTGAAAATTGGGTTTAAAATGATGAATTGAATAATTAAGATGTATAATATAAAGTTTTAAGTAATCAAGTGGAAGTTTATAGAATAAGGGGGCCATAGTGTAGCTAAGAGGAAGATGTGGGTGAACAAATAAATCAGAATAATCCGTGGGGCTATTCGTAAATATATGCATGTATATGTATATTATAATGTTGGAATATCTTAGGTTATAAATTAATAAGGGTTAATAATGTAACAAATATGATAAAGGGGATAGTCTTGTAAATAATAAAAAAAATTGTGGGGAAGATATAGGGATTTCCGAAAACCGTAGGTGCTGTTCGGAATTATGTACATGATATATGTATATGATAATGTTTGAAAACCTTAGGATATAAATTAATAAGGTTAGAAGTGTAGTGAATATGATATATGGGTTGATTTTATAAATAATCAACAAGGATGGTTGAATAATGAGATTACCGAAAAGTTTCATGGGCTGTTTGGGAATTTTTTAAAAACATGGGCAGAATATAATATAAAGTTTTTGGGTGATATAATGTTACATTATATTAAAGTATTAAAGGATTTATTATAAAGGGGTTATTAAAGAGCAAACATGCATTATATACAATTATATTAAATGGTGGGAAAAGTTGGCGAATTTTGGAAGTATAAGATATGGTTGGAATTTTATTACAAGAAGAGCTCTATAATGTATATTAAGTGAATTTATAACGTTACATGAGGGTATAATAAGGATAGTAAGTTACTTGTGGGATTATACCATTGCGAGTAGAAACGTAAGCATATATGAATGTAAAGCATATTACATACACGTAAAAGGGTGCGCAAATGTCAACGCATAACAACAGTCATAACGTATGCGTACCTGCTTATGTATAAATGTACGCGCACTTACATAAATATAACTACGCGAACTAGTTCGTACAACGAAAGGTTTAATTGTCATACATGCGCGCGCGTTACGTTATTTCCGCACGCATGTAAACCGACAATAAGTAAACAAAATTATAAACGTAACTTCCATGTAATAGATAATAACCTCATAGCGACAAGAATATATATACTCGTAAAATATAGCGAGTAACGGAAATGTAAATTCCTAAGGTTAACAAACATCAAGTTGAACAAGAAAACAACTAAGAGTGGCTATGGGATGGAAGTAAGGGTTTATTCTAAGATGATTAAGTAAATTTGAGTTATATATGTATACTGATATTAGAACAACGTATGTACCAGAGGTGCGGGTTGGTAGACACAAGCATTGTGAGCGCTAGAGACTACGCGGGAGATATCACGCGAGTGTTCGGCGGTGTACAATATGTTGGATTCTGTGGTCTGAACCCCTGAGGGAAGCCTCGGGTTCGGGTATTGTTTGGTTATGTGATAAGAGTGATATGTGTGCTATGCATGTTGTGTGGATTAGTTCCCTGATTTGTTAAACGATTATTATTGTGCGCGACGTCTTCGGACAGTATTGCTATGATTTCTCAAGCGATTGGAATACTAATATTCGAGAACTTTACTCCTAATTAACCTAAGTAAAACACTTAGGAACGAGACTCGGGATCCCCAGTCTCTAGAGCTTGATACTCGAACATGACTATAACATAGACTAATTCTAGAGAAGTACATGAGACTTCAAAGGTAATAAATGGTAAAAACTTCTCCAAGACCTAAGCATTTACTTAGGGTAGTTGATTAAGGATTAATCACATATTGGAGAGTGATGGCTAAGGTACATGGTATGGGAATCCAATTAGTTTCGACTAGTTGGTTGCGCATTGGTGATCACCGGAGTATAACGTCTGTATCGGACCGACTCCCTCTATATTTCGACGGGCCTAGATAGACTGTTGGATCAGGGTACCGCTTTTGGCACACGGCTTCGGCCATTCATGGACGCCTTTATTAGGCAAGTGGAAGACCCGGGATCGAATGATCCTTGGCAATGAGCACCTTGTGTGTACGGGAGGACTACTGTCCAGTAAGGTTATTTACGGGTTGTTCTAACATGACGCCCATTGGTATTGAGAGTAAAACTTAATGGCGACTAACATAATTTAGAGGAAATACTACGATTATCCTGGTGGAAATAATTACGCATTTGAGTAATGTGTGTTGTATACTGTATATTGTGTATTGTGTTTTGCTCGTTGAGTATTGTATGTGGTGTATGTACGGTTCATTGATGGGATGCTAGATGCTTACTTATGTCACTTACCGCTGTATACATAAACTGTAAAATGAACCAGCATGTAATCAACCTCATGTTCAGACGACTAATTGACCTAAGTGACCTAAAGGGTCTAGGACAACATAGTTTAACATACTCGGCCAAGTGCTGAGCCCTCCATGGGCACCGATATTTTATGTTTCAGGTGATTGATGATTGGCGCCGGAGTGCGGGATCGTGGGTAGATGACCTCGACTTTTATCATGCTTCTAGGATTAATTAATGTTAGTACGTTGTAAGGCGGGAATTCTCTAAGGGCTCACTTGTCATAGTTATTAAGCTGTGGTTAGGATGTTATAGTAAATATCTCGTTCATCACTGCGGTTAGTTGTTGTTGAATTGTTGTATTTCGGTTATGCTTCTTTACTCGCATGGGCGAGTAATGGCATGTGACACCCAAGTGAGGATTAATGTAGTTTAACTTCCGCTGTGAGACATCTCTAATTATGCTACGAGAGTGACTATTACGAGAGTGACTATTACAAGTTATCGAGTGGGGTGTTACACCCTCAGATCATAGCGGAGCTTTCCCACAACAACCTTATATTATAAGAGTGAACGTTGTACTTTGGACTTGAAGTAACAAAGAGCCTAAAAGAAACTAAGAATAACAAAGATCAATTGACTCGTCTACCACATTCGACACTCTTAATCCGGTGAAAGGATTTAAACTAAAAGAATCTCACAATTGACATTTGATTTGTATGGTTGTATTAAAATGTGAAGGAGCAAAATATAAAATCTCATCAGGGATGTTTTGTTTCCCCATGATTTTTCCTTTATGTTTGGTCCGTGCCATGAAAAGAAATCACCTGTCACAGGTTTCAATAAAGGCTCAACAAAAGCCTTTACCTAAAGGCTTGATTTTTATTGGCCTGTACAGGAGAGGAGCGCGCACAGGGGCAGCGCCCAGGTTTCGATTTTTTTTTCCTTTTTCTTTCTTTATCATAAAAATTTTAAATTGTTATAACTTTTAATATATAAGTCTAAATTGAAAAAAAATTATATCATTGTTCACCTAAATTTAAGCTCTTCAAAATAAGACCAGTCATGGATATGTTTTGACAACTTTTAAAAAAATATATTTTTACTTGTATACGATGAACACTACATTGATAATATGATTCATTAATTTTGTATTATGAATCATTAAAATTGATATTATGATTCATCAAGTAATAAGTGGTGAATTCGACATTTTTAACTTTCTTAGGGTGAGTTTTGGGTAGGGTAATCTATTTAGAATTTGTTCTGTATTTTATTGTAGCAACTAACTCGGCAGGTTTTTAGGGTTTTGGTAGCGGGTTTAGGGTCGTTAGACCCTAAACCCGCCACTACAAACCCTAAAAATATCTTCGACGTTTTTAGTTTTTTTAGGGTGGGTTTTGGGGTGTTTTGGGGGGTAGGGTAATCTATTTGGAATTTGTTCTGTACTTTATATTGTAGCAACTAACTCGACAGGTTTTTAGGGGTTGTGGTAGCGGGTTTAGGGTCGTTAGACCCTAAACCCGCCACTACAACCCTAAAAATGCCTTCGACGTTTTTAGCTTTCCTAGGGTGGGTTTTTGGGGGTAGGGTAATCTATTTGAATTTGTTCTGTACTTTTATTGTAGCAACTAACTCGGCAGGTTTTTAGGGTTTGTGGTAGCGGGTTTAGGGTCTACCCTAAACCCGCCACTAAAACCCTAAAAATGCCTTCGACGTTTTTAGCTTTCCTAGGGTGGGTTTTGGGGTGTTTTGGGGGTAGGGTAATCTATTTGGAATTAATGAGTGTTCTAATCACAACCATTCAAATAAATCAAAGTGAATCTAATTAGCAATATTTAAGCGTTTATATAAGACTTTTGTTTTGTCCTTTATAGGATCCGCGCCCGTTCCCTCGGTGGTGGAATTGGAATACCGCGATCGAGCAGGATTGTATAAAGGCTCACTATTTTCTTTTATCTAAAGGCATCAATATGAGCCCTTAGATTTAAATGACTTCCATTAATTTAATTTCCTTTCTTCTAACCATCATCCTAGAATTACTCATTGATTTGAAAATATATGCCATGTATTTACTAATATATGTGCCATACGTATGAAATATGTGCCACGAGTGTATATCGTTGATAGACAAAAACTACTCAATATTCATTGCTTAATTCTAACAGATTAATTGTATTTAATGACGCTATGTATATTGAACTTATATGTACATGTACTGCTATTAGCTGAAGTTTTAGATAGGGACAAATGTTAGCCATAGACATTAAAAAATATGCCATGTGTGTACAAATATAATGCCACAGACCTATGAAATATTTGCCACGCATGTATATTGTAAATATACACAAAGTACTCAATATTCATTGCTTAATTCTAACTACAGATCAATTGTATTTAATGAACAACTGTTGCCACCATCAATGACAACATACCACCAATTGATTAGTTGTTAATGAAGATCTTGTTTGTTTAGGGAGGTGAAGAATCAAGCTAAAAAGATTTGGGAATATGATTCTATTTTCCTTTCTTGAAAGTAGGGTAAAATGATATAACAAAATACATAAACAAACCATTACCTTTTCCGAATTCCCCTTAGTGAAGACCCGCTTAGATGTGTTTGTCATCGTAAAATGAGTTAAAATTTTCTTTTAAAAAAAGAACGAGTGATAACATTTTTATTAGTTACGATAAGGTTGGGGGAGAACTTGTATTATATCTATGTTTGGTTTTATAATAAGTCTTGAGTTAAGATTTATAATGTTAGATGGTAATGTAATTTCACAACTATATTATAACCGCTTGACAATAAGTTCATAATTGATTAGAAAGATGGGTAGAATATAAAATGAGTTATAAAAAGTAAGTTAAACATTTATTTATTTATGAAATGTATTTTTATTTTTTTCAGCCATATCATTAACATTTATAATGTACATGATGTAAGTGTGCACAAAGGATAAATGGAGCCAATTACAAAGCTTACAATGTTATGACAAATTCTTGCAATTTGTGTGTACAAAACGATATATGCACTACTACACTCTTTCCTTACAAATGTTAGTTTCGTGTAGGACTGAGCATTCGATTCGATTAATCGAAAACCGATTTGCAAAAACTGTTTGGTTTTTGATTATGACTGAATTAACCGATTCCTAATTAAAAACTGAAATAACTAAAACTAATTTAAACGAAATAACCTATTTTTTATGAACTTAGAACCGAAAATCAAACTGAAAAATGATGATTAATTTTTCAGTTTTTGGTTAACCGAAGTCTAAAAAAAAACTGAAAATAACCTAGAATCTATATGAATGTTCAAAAACCTGTAATTACATAACAGTATTCTGTAGAGTTTTAATGTTTAAACTCCGATCACACGTACATTACCCAACATAATTCCATAATTTACACTTCAAAATGCATACACTTCCAACATAATCAAACAAAAATGTAATCATAGTAACGTAAAAGTCTTCATAGCATGTTCTAGTAATGTTGTCTTGTTGTCAATTCCACTAGTAACAACCAGCACCTAGCCAACTAGCCAACCACAACCTGAAATACTAACAAAAACATGCATCAAACATACCATAATCAACCAATTAAACACCCAAAATATAACATAACTAGTATGTGTGAATGCATCTACTACAACGTCACACAATGGTGCTACTATGTAGAAGCGAGTGCAAATGATCTTTGTGGCTTCTCATGTCTGGCCTAATGGAATAACATTAGGAAAGTAAAAGTGAAAATATGGTATAACACATTTTAGCAACCTCATGAAAAAGCTATGGTTGATGAGAGTTGTGGAGACAAAAGGGGGAAGATAGCCATTAATGACAGAGCTGGTGCAGCTACAGATGAGAATAACAAAATTGACACTTAAATAAAGAGAGTTTAGGATAAAGCATTGCATGCATGAATAGTACACCCATGGGTGGGGTTGACAAGCATGCGTTGAAGTATACATATGGGAGAGATTTCCGGATGATTCAAAATGGAATCAACCAAAGCTACAACAAGATGGAGACTGTAGGCATAAGCCTTTCTCGAGCAGGGAAAATAATCTATTTCTAACAAAGAATGAGTCTGAAATGATGGTTGACAGGTTGTAAAAATGATGGTTGGACATCTTACAAGAGAGTAATCTCCATGATGATAAAGCACAGGAAGAAATCATTGCACACTCAAAACAAGACCCAGAACCAACATCAGTGGCTGATTCAATATCCAAGTTTTCACTCTTTGATTTGCAACTCCTATAGCTATTAATCTCAAGAAAAAAAAACCACTTCTAGAAACGTTTTTGTAGATCATATGAGTAAAATTCCATGTTATATTCAAAGAAACAATTTCAATAAAAAAGAAGCGAAATCGTGAGTGAGGATGCCAACACTTACTACTATAGCAGAAGCACCAATAATACAAACTTACAAAGAGATTTCGCAAGCAACTAAACATGGCAGATAAACAATTACAAAAATAATTAATGCAAAATAAAACAATAGCAGATGAGCATGAGAGAATGGCAAAACACCTCTAAAAATTTCCATTAATACTATTGCTTTTTTGGAGAATTCATTAAAAGTATGCTTACCTATATTCATTGCTTGTTCAAGAATCAGTCATATCAATGTATTTCCTTTTTCCCAACACCGTTGATGCAATTGAACATTTAGCCATTTCTTAAACAAAAGAAGATAGTAACAATTAAAACAATGTATAACATACTTCCATATAACTCATAAACCATAGCAAACCAAGTTAATTACAATATATACTTGTCAATTCTTGAATATCTTCTTCACCTTCTTCTACCCCAATCCCTTCTTCTACCCCAATCTCGTCAAATTTTTTTCCTTATCCATATTTGTCCACAAATGAGGATTTCAACCATCTTAGGAGTTAAAGAACCCTAAAGTCATCTAGAACTCTCCCTGTGGTGCTGAATGCAGATTTAGATACAACAGTGAATATAGGACAACCAACACAGTGCGGGTTATCTCACTTAGAAAAGGATATTGGTCATTGTTTACCTTCCACCATTTCAAAGCATCCAAATCACCCTTGTATGATTCCTCTTTCAAATATTTCCCTAAATCTAACAAGTTTCAATTGGTTCCCATCATGGTCTGCCATTTCTTCTTCCTCTTACTAATAAGCATATTCCCCCTCCTTGAAATTCATAACCAGAAGCACTCGTGTTGAGACTAGTAGCTTCGTTGTTGCTTATGCCAGCAAGTTCAGCTTGGTCTCATACCAACTAAACATCTCAAACAATGATTCTTTCACAAGGCTGCATAACTTTCTCCCCCTTTCCACATCTAACTCATACATGTCTATGATCATAAACTCGACGAAATTGAACCTAGAGTTTGGGTCGAGTACACAAGAGATATAGATGAACATGTTCATCTTGTCAATATCACCCAATACTTCTCATATTTCTCTCATATGCACATCCATGGATTTGAAAAGAGGGTCTTCACATCTACACCATTCTTCTAATTTCTCAATTATTAGATAGATTTCATCAAAAACATATTGGAAGTGATATACAATGACCCCGAGACTTTCTTAGTCACATCAAAGATTTTTTTCAGAAACGCGATCAACCTTCTCGTGGTGATCCAATCATCTTCTACAAGAAAACCCTAATCCAATTCCAACAATTCAGTATTGAAGTGGTGGTCTTCTTATGCATAAATCTCAAAAGCTTTTTCAAGCTTCTCAATTGCCCCTAACATCAAATAGATGGATTTCCACCTAGTATAAACATCAAGGGTCAATTGTACCTTGATTTCAATTTTGGCTCTTCCAACACACTTCTTAAATGTAGCAAGCCTTTGAGGAGACTTCTTTATATGCTTCAGTGCAAATTTGATCTTCTTTACAACAGCTAGGGCTTCTGGTTGTTTCCAGTGTATCAACAATAATAAGATTAATAATATGAGCTACACATCTCATATGCAACCACTTACAATTCACCACACCAGTCCCCCAGGTTTTTTCTTCAAATAGTCTATTGCGGTGTCATTTGAATCAACATTGTCAATTATAACTATGAAGACTTTATCCATGTCCTACTCTAATAACCAACTCTCAACCGCCTTACAAATAGTCTCTCCCTTGTGGCTTGTGATTGTAGAAACTTTCCTCATGCAACACCAATTTCCTTGTCTATGTAATGGCCCTTTAGTGACATATAACTCATGTTCTAAATTGATGTCCATGTATATGTGGTGAGGCTAACCCTTTGTTGGTTCATTTTCAAACATTCTTTCAACACTAATTTCTCGTCCAAAAATTGCTGAAGTATGTCCCTAACTACTATGAACCTTGGTGGAAGTCTAAATATAGGGTTTAGAATAGAGATAAAGTGTCTAAACCCCTCTTTCTTAACAAACTTGAACGCTAGCTCATCCATCACAATCAAGTAAGCCAATGCTTTCCTCACGATATTCTCATCAAACTTATAAATCTGGATTTCATTCTGTCCTCCTACACTGCCACCAGCGTTCAAAATCAACTTTGTTTGTGAGGATTCAGCATTTGCACGTTGTTGACAAGACAATGCATGTACTCTCAAGCAACTGGTACCATTTTTCTTACTGCCACATGAGAGGTGCTTACCACAATTGTTGCACTTAGCCTTAGGATCTCTATTTTTATCCACAACCTTCTTGAAAGACAACCACACATCTGATATGGCATCCATTGGTTTTCTTTTCTTTCCATGGCTTATCATCCCAGTAGATTGATCTCCCGTTAGCTGAGTTGGAAGTATACTCCGTTCCTCAATAGGAGAGGCCACAGACTCATGTAGAGGTTGACTCACAGAAGTAGAAGTCATCTACATGATCAAATTAGTTTTGTCGAACAAATTTCTAATAATAGACATAGCGAAGCATAAAACTATTGCAATTTGGTGTGTAGAAAGATGAAATTTGGTGTGCAGAAGAATACTGTTTCAGTCAAGAGTTGCAGCCATTAGAGAAACTAGCATAGTGCTAGATAATTGAGTTACAGCCATAAGAGAAAACTGTTTCAGTTAAGAGTTGCAGCCATAAGAGTTTTAGTCAAGAGTTTCATCCTATAATCACAATATCAGGTTGTTGTTTACCTATGATATATCAGGGAAATGATAATTCTAAAGATAAACAAACATCAGGCACAAAAGTTTCACTTAGTTCACAAAAAAACTAGATTTTCTAGTGGAATCTATTGCAGACACCAATGCATTGACTGGTTGTTAAAAGTTCAAAAATAAAAGTATATTTAGTGTGACAGTTTGCTTGGTTGTTAAAAGTTCAAAAAGAAAAGATTGGAAGATAACTTGGAAAGAATTTTCATGTATATGCTCTAGTATTATATTTATGATCATATCTTTCAGGTAAGAATAGCTCACTTTTTAATTTTGTAACACCTCATATGAGTAACTGTCTAACAACCTAGCTCCCGATGTTGGATGGGGGTATTACATACTCCCCAACTCAAAGAATGTGACCTCCACATCGCAAGCCTAACATCCGAGTCTCATGGACCTCCTTGGTAGATGTCAGGTAGTCCATCCCGACACGGTTTCGAGTAAGCCCCAATACCTTTTTGTAACACCCCATATAGATAACTTTCCAACAACCTAGCTCCCAATCCATTCGGGCTTGAAAACTAGCCACTTTAGGCCATTTAATCCTCACTAGGGGTTAAAAGTGGAAGGCCTTATTTTTTAATCAACTCATATGTATCCATATAAATCATTCACATTACTACTCATATCCCGATGTGAGATAAAGACATTATAAATTTGGTAAAGTGATTATGCGTATTGATGCTTTGAACATTTCTTTTACAGAAATCAGATGCAAGGGCATGAAACCTGGCATGAATGTCACAACTGTTAGTGTGTTTCTAACTTGACGCAAGGCAAGGATTTATCTAAGATTTTAGTTTTCTTATTATCCACCAAAAGGTGATAAGTAGGCCTAGTTGCCTATCTTAGATCTTGTGTTTGTTTTACAGTAAACACCTAATGAATCAGTAGGTATTATCCTCCATATGCAGAGATGTGGAGCTTAGAAATTTAATTGTTGTATTAGAAATTTAGCGCTATTTTTTTAAGTCTTGTTGCTCATTTGCTTAAAAGTTATTCCATACTCTATTGTGATAAATTTGAAGGAAGTAAAGTAATATCGAAAGTTACCTATGAATTCCAGTTCTCACTGATTGATTTCATTTAATAGAGCAACCATATTGTTTATGAACTGTAAAGTGATATGCAACTACAAATTTTTACGGCAGCAATTTTGTTTCATAATTATTGTTATCTTATATTTTCTGAACCTTTTTTCACGTTTGGTCAGTAGCAATATGTTTTTGTAAGTGATTTTTTTGCATTGTATGCTATCAAATACTATAGATGTGAGATAAGGGAAACCTATTATTAGAGCCTCTAGGTCTCTAATTAAGTTGGATGAACAACATTAGAAAGAAATTAAATTATTTTGGTTATATGCTATCAAATACTATTAGGGTGTGTTCACTTGGGGTATTTAAGAAAGGGAAAGGGAATCATTCTCTTTGTGTTGGTTTGTTTAAAACTTTTAATGATTAAATTTATCCATTTCTCAGCTTGGAAAACCCCTACCCTTCTTACCCATTCCCCTAAAATCATGGGAATAGTTTTCTCTTTCCTTCATTTTCCATCATTATCCCTACCACTTAATTATAATTAATTAACAATAAATATATTAAACTATAAATTAATTATGAGTAACATATACTTCAATAAAAATTAAAAGTGAACCATTTACTTATGAGCAAATTTGTTAGATGTGGTATATATTAAATAAAATATTTACGATGATTAATTTAGTTCTATATGTTATATACTAAATACTTCTATTTAATATAAATATATGTATATATATTAAATACTACATATAATAATATTTAAAAACAAATTTTTTAAATTATTAGATTTAAAACTATACCATAAAACTTTTGAAAAACTTACTAATACTATGAAATAAATGACTATATTATAAGTACTAAAAACTAAGTATAGTCGTTATTAATTATTCTTTATCGTAAAAAGTTCATTTCAATAAAAAAAAGTTATTATATTTTTTTAATAACCATTATATTTCGAAAATATTAATAATTAAATTAAATATTATTTAAATAAGTGTGAGATAAAATATTGTAGTTGATACCAAAAGATATTGAAAAATATAAACAAGATATTTACGTACAAACTTATTCATAAAATATCAAACATTATCTAATGTATGTATTAGATAAATATTTATAATATATTGCAAATATTTTTGGATTATAACATAATATGATATAATTAATTAATAATTTTTTTTTACTTTGATTAAAGTGTGTATAGTTTTACTGAATATATAATTAAGATTATTTTTACTTTATATTTTTATCGCTATTAATATGTTTATCAAATGAATGAACATAGATGATCATTTTTAGATTCGGAAACAAAAATTATTACATTATGTTAATATTGAATAAAACAAGTATAACTTTTTTCAAAGAAAATGGTGATTCTCTTATATTCAAAACCAAACAACAACAAAGGGAATGATACATAATTCTATTCCATTAGGGAAATCCCTTTCCTTTCCCCTTCATTCTCTTTCCTTGTAACACCCCTAATCTAATCTCCTAAAATCGCCAGTCGTAGCATAATTAAAAACGTAAGTCAAAACGGAAATCACATTTAACTTCTACAATTCGGGTGCTACACGCCATCACTCCCCCATGTGAGTAACAAGGTTTCCAATTACCAGACATATATAACCGTAGTGATGACTAGATAGTTTAAACCTTAACATAACAACATCAAATCCGAAATCCTAACAAGTGAACGACTACGTAATTCAACCCCCGTACAACCGTAACATAACAAAAATGAAGTCTAGAAGTGCGATAATCAAAATGGATGTCGGCTACCCAAACGTCCCGCACTTCAGCTTCAAGTCTTGATCAATGTCCTGTAATGTGTTATTGTATAGGCTTAGCAAAACGTTGAATATGCTAAAGTGTAATCTTAGATCTTTAGATCACTTAAGTCATTTAGTCATCTTAACATGTGGTTCCTTACATGCAATTCCTTGTTACATGGATATAATTGATAAGCCGCAGACTTATCATATTTTATAAGCAAGATTTGTAGTAATATTAGTTAAAATAAGATTAGAATAGGTAGTATTTACATTATTTTGTATGAAAAGTATTTTATATGTTCATACTTATGCTTTGAGTGTTTTCCATGCAAGGGGCAAAGTTCTGCATCAAAAACTAAGCCTTGCCGGATGGGGAGCCAGGTTCCTCGTACACGGCATATGTGCGCAGCGGAAAAGAATCTTGCCAGGCATGGTGTCTAGTGTCCTGTAGCCGACACAAGTAAAAGACGCTCCGATTTGCCAAGAGTTAACGGTTGTTTACCGTTAACCAAATACCCAGTACCGGGTATGGTGCCGAACATCCCTGTCCGACACAAGTGACTTTTCACGCCCTGGCAGTTTTGACCGTTACTGGAAAGCACGTGTTTAATTCATATGTCGGATGACTTTTACCCGGCATGAGACCCGGCACCTGAAGAATTTTCAAGTCTATAAAAGGCCGTGAGTTTGTACTTGAAGAACACAACTTTTGCACCATTTTACATTCCAAAACCACTCAAAATCACGACGAACTGCTGTCAAGGAGTCCTGCAATTCCAACCCGCAAGAAGAAGACATTATCAAGTTCGGGGGAATTCTCATCAAGTTGTACTCTCGTTCTTCCTTGTATCTCTTCTTAATGGTCTGGTTGGTTGAGTAGATTCCTTGGCTGCTTTGGTTAGGATGATTATCTTTGTAAACACTCATTGATCATTAATGGAATTTGCAAGTTTCTTAACCGGAATTCTAATCTTCATAAAATTAGAATAAGGATCTTCTCTTGTTCTCTTATTTCTAAGTTCTATTTAAGGTTTACAAAACAAGAGTAGAACAGATTAGGATTTCGGTAATTGTAAATTTTGTTGTTCTAAAAAATGAGCAACAAAGACTTAGGTTTAGGATTAATCTCTTATTTTTCCATTGTTCTGTTTGTATTCGCGACATTAACTATGCACGATGCGAATAAGGATATTGAGTTCTTTTTGTCATACCTTGAAACGGGAAATGGTATTTACGAAATGAAGATGCCAGACGAAGTGCTGGATGGAAGATGTCCAGCACATTCAAAGTCCTTGAATGTGCCTGGAATCCGAGGTCCGGCATGACATCCGGCACATTCATTTTGCGAGAAAAAAAATCCTTTTCGAGACGTGCCACATTTGACCCTTGATCATATGAGTTCTTACGCTGATAATTGGCCTTAATTAAGGATAGTTCGTTGTGAATAGTTAGTTTAATTAGTTTTAGTTAGGATTTGAAATACTTTCACACTTTTCCCCCCTTTTATTTAGTAAGAATTTGTAATTACCATGGCTAGGACTAATTTTCTATACAAGTCCCTAGGGTTCGATATTCTTGGTCTTAATATGCTTCCTTACTACTTTGACCTGGATTTTTGCTACCCGTATAGAGTTGTAGGTTATTTATTCTTTTCATTACTTTATTCTTTCATTCTTTTTATATATAATTTTACCCTACAAATCATTAGTTTGCAAAATGGCGCCGTTGCCGGGGACTTGGAATTAGTCCAAGTCCTAAAATGGGTAATCACCTTATTCTCTATATTTTATTCTTTATTCTTTAAATTTCAATCGTTCATTTGTATTTCATTTAAGTTTTGAACATGCCAGACAGGATGCCGGGTAAGTCCAACCCGGCATTATCGGAGGAAGTCCGCGTCGGGTATTATGTTCCTGGTAATATGTCTGGTATATGCTTTTCTGCATTTAGTGTCCGTTATATTTTTCTTGTTTTGTTTGTTTCGATTATTTTCTATCTTATTTGAACGGGCCGTGTCTGATGCCGGGTATTGTGATCCGGCACATTCGGAATAAGTTCGATGCCGGACACTGCGCTTCCGGCACTTCACCCGGCATGTTCTATAATTCTGTAAATTAGTTCCCACTGAATGTTAATTATGAGTTGTTTCGCTATTCATTATTTCGAACGTACCGTGTAGCATGCCGGATGCCGTGATCCAGCACATTCAGAGGAAGTCTGACGCCGGACACTGCGTCTTCGGCATGATACCCGACGCATTCAACTTATCATTTTTTTCTTTTATATGATTTCCTTCCTTTTATAATTTTCTCACCCTTTGTCCAACTTTGTACTCAGGATGCCTAGAAACATTTGGATGGCTAAGTTGCAAAGTGGGGAGTCTAGGCTTTTTCATTTTCTACATATTCATGTGGTGAATGAACTGAACCCCCGTATAGGGGTAGAAATTTTTATTAAGAGGAAGAAGTTAAAACCAGCCCTCGCCTACCACCGCCTTACAACCATAGCGGGCATGAGGGTTCTGCCTGTGGAAGAGTTTAGGAGGAGATTCCCTTATATGGGCATCTTCACCATTAGAATTCACAGAAGGGACCCCTCCTATGCGATTTTTACTAGTAGAGTTAGGCGTACTAGGTTTAGGGCTATCTTTTAGTTTTACTTTAGTATCTTTTATATGTTATTATGTAATGACAATGATATTTTCTTTTTTTAATAAAAGCATATATTATTGATTACATATTCTCTTCATGTTACATAAAAACATTTCCTTTTGTCATCTCTTAGGTACTTGCCTTCCTTAAAGTGAATGCTTCTTAGATCACAAAGTCTTTCTGACGAAGTAGTAGACTACGATCCTGAGATCGAGCGAACACTCCTTCGAGCCTTAAGACAAACAAAGACACCGACCTTACACACAAGGAGATCCAAGTACTTCAAGCGAGATGATAACAGTGCGCAACATCAATAGGCCCTCTGACCAAGGCCAAAAGCCGGCCATCAATCTCCCTCATCTTCCTCAAGCCGATTATGATGAATGGCAGAAGTTGAAGCCGTATCATCAAATCTGTTGTGTCAAGGAGTTGGGAATGTTTGATGGTTCCAGCCCAGATGAAGCATTGCTCCACGTAACAAAATTCCTACAGCATGTCAATAGTCTCACCGCTACTGACACGGTTCTGCAATATTCTCGCCTCTCCCTCTTCCCACATAACCTTACAGGGATCGCCAACAAATGGTACCACAACCTGACGCCTAGTACCATTTCCACGTCGGATGACATAGCAACTAAGTTCTATGACAAGTTGCTACCGTCGAGTCGCACTTTGGAGATGATCGCTGAAATCTACAACTTCAAGCAACCCGCATCGAAGAGCATTTATGAAACTTGGGATAGATTCAACGGGTTGCTCCTGACGTGTCCCCACCATGGACTCACAAAAGAACAACTTTCCCAGTTGTTCTATAAAGGGCTGGTGAATCAATGCAAGACAATGGTGTTGTCCTCCCTCGGCGCTGACATCCTGAAGAAACCAGGGGAACAATTTCTGGACGGGAATGAATCCCTTTGCTAGGAGATTCGCGACTGGGCCACATGTGGATCAAGAGGCAACACACCAGGTTTGTACCATACTGGGGAGAATGATAACAAATTCAACAAATTAATGAAGAGTCATGAGCAGTTGCTGGAGAGCAATGCTCAATAGTCCACAAAGGTAAGTGCTCTACAAAAAGTCATGGAGCAATTGGCTATGAGTTCGCTTCATCAACATGCAAATATGGATAGTACAAGGCGACCCACTCAGGTAACTCGTTCTTCTATGTTTTCTTTACCACCTTCTGATGTGTCCTGTACACAGTGTGGTGGACCACATGATTTCGAGCAATGCCCTGAGTTACAAGATCTGAAAGCACCCGAGGAGGTGAACTATGTCACCAACAATCAAGGGTACCGACAACCTTGGCAAAGAGGTGCCCAACCACCCCAAAACTTTCAAAACAATTTCGGCTATCAAGGAGGCCAGAGGCAATTCGCCCAACCTCCTTATAACAGAATGTCCTCTCACCAATCACCCCAACTCCCATCCAATTCGGAGCAGAGATGGCAGAGATGAGGGATATGATGATAGCACTCATGAATAAATCCAGAGATACGCAAGAAGAGATCTCTGCATTACGCAAGGACCAAAAATCCTTGCATTCTCAACTTCAACAAATCCTTACCCAACCTAGGCCTCCTGGCCAATTCCCTTCCCAAACCCAATTAAACCCGAGAGAGCAGGCGAAATCAGTTACCCTTGGAAGCAAAAATGCAAGCACCGTTACTCTCAGAAGTAGAAGGGAGGTGGGTAAAGATCAAGAAAAAGAAAAGCAAGTGACATATGATGATGTAGAGGAGACAATTCCTTTTCTACCATCACATGAGACACAGGCTCCTACCTCTCTTCCCTCTACTTCTAAATCTCCTTCTATTGTCTCTGCTTCTCTCAATAATCAAACAAAAGAGAAGTTACCATTTCCAAATAGGCTCAAGAAAAAGCATATGGATGAGCAATTTAAGAAATTCTTAGGAATATTTCAACGCTTAACTATTGACATTCCTTTGATAGATGCTTTAAAACAGATGCCTACCTATGCTAAATTCCTCAAGGAGCTAATGAGCAACAAGAGACAAATGGAAGATTTGGAGATGGTCACTCTGACAGAGGAGTATTCGGCGGCCCTAGTGAGAGCAATGCCACCCAAACAGAAGGACCCAGGACTGCCGATCGTGCCTTGCTGTATTGGAAACGTTGATTGTGGCCATGGGTTATGTGACCTTGGCACAAGTATTAATATCATGTCATACTCCATTTTCACAAGGATCCGCAGCAGTCAATTGAAGCCCGTTTCCTTCTCCCTCCAATTGGCAGATAGATCCTCCATCAAACCAATGGGAATGGTAGAAAATTTGGTGGTGGGAGTTGACAAATTCATCTTTGAAATACCCCGACCTTAAATATGGCGATTAAATTATCCTAATAGGTATTTAAGAGCCTAATAATGATTAAGAAATATTTGTAAGGGAAAATAAATCCAAAAGAAATAAAGAAACGCTTAAAAAGCGAAAAACGCTAAATAAGCGTTAAATAACCACAGGAGGTATGAGACCTCGGTTGGCGTATTATACGGATTCTAAAGGCTTAATTAAGTGTAAATAAATATTAGGGAACAAATCCTGAAGAAAACGGATCCTTAAAATGGATTAAAAACACTAATGAACATTAAAGCGCGTTTTTGAGGTAACCGGGAAAACGTGACTTTAAGCGGGTCAAATAGACTCGTAACAATTTTGGTCAGCTAAATAATCATTAATAAATATTAGTGAAGCTTTAGAACCAATAAAATCAATAAAACGAGAAATTAGTAAAAACTGTCAAACACGGGAAGTTGTGGGGTAAAAGCATAAATAACTCAAACTAGTGTGTCCAATATTGTAAATAGAATTTTAAAACCCTCATGGGCTTTGTGTATGTCCGATTGGAGCCCCCACTCACACCTCTCTTTATTTCCTTTTCATTTACAAGAAGACAAAGAACTAAAAAGCAATAAAGTAAACTATTACCTCACACACTCTCTCTCTCCTACCCTCTCATTCCTCACTCACGTAGTAGCCCCCTCCTTCTCCTCTCTAATTTTCTTCTCCTTCTTCCCGCGACAGCAATGGAGGTTTTGAACAACCCACAAAAATACTCCCTTCTCTCCTCTTGTTGAGTGCCCAAACTTGCTCCAAAAATTATAAAATACCACCATTGTCTTCCTCTCATCAAGAGGAACATTTCCCTCTTTTCAAAATCCGAAAAGGAGCATTTTCGTTTTCATGGGTATGGAGCATTTGGAGTTTCAAGACTACCACTAGAACCACCTTCTTCTCCTTGTTATTTTGAGGTAAAAATCTTCTTGAAACCTCATTGCCTTATGGGCAAAACAAAATTTAGACTAAACTCTTGTTTGGTTCCTTTATACTCTAGCCGATTTTGGCACTCTTGGAGGGTGAGAAATATTGTTCTTGAGCTATTCCAAGCATTACCTACACCCTTGCAAGGTAATGAAATTTCTAAACCCTAAAACTTACATTAAGCTTTAAAGGTTGAAAAGGGTTAGTGGTTTAATTGCATTTGTTTTGTGTGTATTGGGTGATGGGAATGGAGTTTGGCAACTCCATTCCCCACATAACCGATTTTGAGGCAAGAAAGGAAGAAGGAGGAAAAATGAGAAAGGAAGAAGGAATATAAGCTCAAGGTAAGAGATCCTTCCTAATGTCAAATTCTATCGCAATGGAGTAATGGGAATGGGAAAAATATTTAAAGAGCCCAAAACCTTGTACTAGTATTGAAGATTGTGAAGTTTGAGTATTTAAGAGCAAGTATTTGAATTGTAGGCTTTGGAGCCAAATGTGATGTGTATGTGTATTGGAATTGTGGATTGAGAAGGTATTGAGGAATTTTTTTGTTGTGTGCTGGTATGACCCTTGTATGGGTGTGGCTAGAATAGGAATGATTTTGGTGATAATGGGTATGTGTGGATAAGTGAGAATTGTAGGTGAGCTATGGCGAAATTTTGGTAGGAATTGTGTATTTAGGAATGACTTGGTGAATGGGAGCATCAAGGTGTATATTGGATTGAGTAGATATGTTTAGTAGTGATGAAGAGGTAGTAGTAGTATGAGAATTAAGAAGTGCAAAATCTGTAGCAAAGTGTATTAACATGCATTGGAGAAGTTAGGAAAAACTAGTGTGTAAGAATTGGTAAAGAGAGTGTTGGACTTGGGTATAGATATTGTAATTGCTTGGAAATGGATTGGGATGGCAAATTGACATTAGGAGAGGGAACTAGGTATGGAGGAAATAAGAATCAAAATCTGTAGCAAAACACAACTGAGGAAAAGAGGTAAGTGCTGGAATGAAAATGTAGAAAATATGTGTGTGGATTGGTATGAAAAGGAGTAATGGATTAGTAATGGATTTGAGCATGTTTAGAAGCTTAATTAGGTGCTCAAACATGTGGGATTAAGTGTAGGAACATTTGGGAATTTATTAGGCAAAGGAAGGAATTGAACAGAACAAGAAAAATGCAAAATCTGTAACAGACCTGTTGTGGTCCGGGACTTAGGTCCAGGACCAAGTCCCGGACCACCCTCTGAAAACACCCCGAGAGTTACTGACCAAGCCTGGTCCGGGACTTGAGATAGGCACAAGGTCCCGGACCATAGTGTCAAAACTAGCCGAGAATTTAAGCAAGTGAGGGTCCGGGACTTAAATGGAGTATAAGTGCCCGGACCAAAATAAAAATCCTGCCGAGAGTTACAAGCGCCTGGTCCGGGACTTGAGTTGGGGACAAGGTCCCTGACCATACTAGGAAAATTACCTGAGACTTGAGACCAGTGTTGGTCCGGGACTTAGGACCCGGACAAGATCCCGGACCAACACCAAAAATGAATTCTAAGCTTATTAAATGGGTTTTAAGGGAGGGTAATGAATGGTGATGTTGGTATAGGATAAAAGGTACTTAATTCATGATAATTAAGGGTCATTAAAAGTATAAACAAGTTGGAGAAGTAAGGAAGTTGTAAGAATATGAACATTAAGATAAACCGAAATAACGGGATAACGGGGTAAGTACGGGAGTAGTAAGTATGTATTATAACGCTTGGTATTAATTGAACCATTTGACATGTAGTCATTGGTTCATGGATGAGGACCAAGGAACAAGAGGGAACCAAAGGAACAAGGGAACACCCAGTAAAGTAAATTCCGGTAAAAAGGTATGATTTCTTCATGCCCTGTATCCTAATCTGGTTACCCCGATTTGTGTGCTTATTTGATCACCTAATAAGATAAATGCACGAATCGGACTATATTGCACTTACTTGTGCTTGTTTACATTGTTCTCGATATTTGTCTTGAACAATAGTTTGTATAATTCATGAAATATATGAATGATGATGAAGTGTATTTGTACCCGGTATTGTATTTGTGTATTGTATTGTATCTTGTATAGATGTGCACTTGAACAATGTATTTGTGTATGTGGCTTGGATGTTGACTTCTGCTGATTCCTAACTACCTAACACCTAACTTAAATGTGAGTAAATTGGAATGAGTAGAAGTCCGATATAGCTTCGGCCACGTGTGAGGATGAGGAGACACAAGAGGTTGGATCCGATTCCTGACTCTTAAACTGGTCCGCGGCCCAAACCCCTTAAATGGGTAGCATCCCGGATTGGTGAGTCAAGTAAATCCCGGTGGTGGGACGGAGTAGTCCCCGGGCCGGAGGTCCCGACGACTTAACATGAGTAAGAGTAAGAGTAAGTAAGTATGTATGAGTATGAGGATGAGTATGTATGCGTATGTATGGAGTAACGAGTAAAAGAGTAATCCACCCGATTAACCCGGGTGGACCAATGAAGCTAACAAGTATTGTATATTGTGTATGTAGTGAGTATGTGCAGTTCGGAAGAAGGTAAGTATGGGTTGGATGGTTTATATTGTATTCCCTGTATGTAATGAAGTGTGTGTATGTATGGATGCCTTACGTAAGTATTGTAGTAATGTGTATGAAAGCATGTATGCATGATGTGTGAATAAATGAACTGCATGTATACGACCAAGTGGTCGGCGTACCCTCACTAGTACGCGGGGTATGCGATTATCATGTTCAGCGAAAGCTGACCCCTTCGGGGGAACGTTTTTAGTGTGCGGGTACCCGATGCGGATATGGTCAAGGTAAGAGACCGGCGACTACACTTGGACAATTAGTAGAAGAATGTAGAGGTGTACTAAGTGGCACACCCTTGTACTTAGGAAGTAAGTAGTTGTGAGGAATGGGTAGATGTAGACTCTTAATGAGTATCTATGAAATTAAAGGAGGTGTTGTATTTGTATAAGGATCTCAGTAAACTCGGTGTATTGTATCGTATTGAACTTATGGGGTATTGTAATGCCTGGGAAGTTCAAGTATTTGATTTGGTAATTGGAGTATGTATTGTAAGTGTGTAGTACTCGGATATTCCGGTCCATCAGACCGATGCTGTATGTAGTAGTAGCAGTAGCCTTGTTAGTCACGTGGGTGGCTAACGGCATTGTATCACCCAACGTTGAGTATGTAAGTATCCGCTGCGTGAGTCTGGATTGTATAAGAAGATTGGACGGTAATGACAGTATTAGTGGTAGGGGTGTTACAAAAAGTGGTATCAGAGCGAAGTATCGCTCTGATGACTGGAAATACCGAGTAGGAAATACCGAGTTAGGAATTAGAAGCTTAAGGCTAAGGGCTGAGTGATAGCATTAGAGAGATGCTAGTTAGGAACTCCCGGTGAGCACCGGATACCTACAATACCAGACCCGCCCTCCACAAATCCCTTGGTATAACTTGGGAAAGTACGCCAGAGAGAAGGAAAGTCCTCTCATACTCGGGAAACCCGATCTGGCAGTAATGAGATATTCCTACAAGAGGAAAGAACCTGACATATAGTAGATTCCAAGAAATGGAAGACCCGGAGATGGATCCCGGTTGAACAACAATACCCGCACTTAATAGCGGTGGAATGAGCACTCCAACCACGAGGAGGCTGCAGCTTACAACAGCATGGGGCGACGTGCTTAGTAGTCGCGAAACCTAGCTAACCAACCAGCAGCAGGAAGAAGCACTAACCGTGCAACGAAATGGAAAAGGAGCAGTAATGGAACCCGAGACCCAGGTCTGCGGGACGACAGTAATAGCCAAGCAACACCACCAACGGTATGCTAGCTGGCTAAGGGTATAGTCGGGAGTGATTGACTCCAAAACTACAACGCCAAAAAGGTTACAAACCTGGCCAACATAGCTCAGACAGCTACAAGAACATTCACAAGATATAATTGATGCAACTACAACGTGGTGCCTAAACCAACTCAGGCTCAGTAACCACAACAAACGTGTGTGAACGAGCAACAAGGAACAACACAACCAAATCAAAAGGGGAATCTCCAAGGATTGGAGAAGTACCCTGATTAATGACAGTCATGTCAAACTTACTGAGAAGTTACTCGGAAGAGTAATTAACCCAAGTAAATGATCATGGGATCAATGGAGAAGTCGACAAGACTATCAAGTTCCAGTGGAAACCATACCGTGACTGGTATCGGTTTACCCAAAAACCACCAGTACCACGCACTTGCCACGACAAGTGCAGTAATAACGAGAGCATTCAGGAGGACTTCTAACATACCACAAGTACATAGTAATGTACCGTGACAGCGATGAAGCGACTAAAGGAATAAACATCCTAAAACTGGAGGAATGAAACCATGGAAAGGCCTGACGGCCTGACCACTGCATTTAGAACACACCAGTCAGCGGGAAGCTGGACTTGGTCAAGATTTCAAACATGGCTATGCCATGAAGAACTTCTTCTAACACCGTACCAAGATTTTAAAACCAAATTTTTCTTTCAAACCATGAACCTTTCTTTTAAAACCTTGGATTTTAAAACAAACCAACAGAATTATGGTGAGTATCATACCATGATACAAGAGGAGTTGACAACAGAACACTTCACTTAGGCGTGTGACGAACACTACGGGTGTACCCAATTACGGGATGTGGGACGACCGCACTCCAAAGGAGCTTGTGGGCCTGACAAGTAGTCAGGTAAGTGGTAACGTATCAACACGGTACCCCACGTATGTATACATGTAGTGTACGACACACAGGAAGTAGTTAACTCCGTTCTACGGACCATGAGTAAATTTTAACCAGAATAAATGGACACCTCAGACAATTAGGGAGAATGAACTCAGCTAAGTAATAGCATAAAAGAATTTAGAGAACCCATCTGAAGATGAGGAATGAGAATTAGGAAGCGCAAAAGGCACAGAGTAATGAGTATAGACATTGGATATGTCTCAAAGACATCAAGCAAGTACATGACAGCTGGAAAGTATACCCAGCCTGAACTTAGCAAGGCAAATGCCTAAAGTAATCACAACGATGCTCAACAAACGGGACGGGATTCCCAAGAGCAATCACAAGATCACCACGAAGTGAAATCCATCATTGAAGGGGATATTAAACCTAGTCTTAAGCACTAGGAGCAAGTATAAACAGTCTACCCAAGAACGGGAGGCGTTCTAACCCAAAAAGAGATACTCAAATACAATACCACAAGGCGGTATGGTAATAACACATCACAAACATTAGCCGGATGAAACGGCATAACCCAACAATACCCAGGAGCAATCCTTGAAGGGTGTCTGAGTTAACAACAGATGAATAAAGCGACACGATAAAAGCACAGAAGCTAGAACGAACACTCGGTTAAGACACCGAAGGGATTTCCCTTAACAGGAAATGCCCTAAAATACTAAGAGGCACTGAGTAACACCAGAATGCCTAAAGGACCTCCTATGAACGGAAGCGTGATGTCACGACTTACCATGGAGCCCAGTAATACCTCCAACTTATGAAGTATATAAGGAGTAAAAACTGGTATAAGGAGCTTGCAAAGAGCATAGCTTGCAGCAATCAGGCTCAGAAGCCATAAACCAACTACGTTATGTAAACTTAAACGGTTGCAAAACCCGCACCATTTGCTAACAAGACTTACAGAAGATATTGCTCCTTACAATAAGCAGATCGACAATTGAATCACACAATTTGAGCTCAACATCATAAGTGACTTGGAGTAATGGCTACCTCAATGTCACTATCACTAGAGCATCACTCTATATACAGTTGACGAAGCGTTTAATTACCCTTCATGCCTTCTGTAGAAGTGATAACACAGAGGCGTAGGAAACGTTATAATGCCAACAATGGCCTAGTACACACTTGGACACTACGAGAACCCAAGTGAAGATACCTCTCGTTAACCAAGGACCACCAACGTGGTAATGGTGTGAACCCTTAGGAAAGGCTTCCATCTACAACAACAATAATCTTACGTATAGAGTTATTGCCAAGAGACAATCAAACAAGAAAGTGAGACTTCCGAACCACCATGCCTACAAGAGGCTATGGACTGAATGAGCACATCGCTTAAGAGCATCGAAGCTCAAAGGAGTAAGTATACTCCATATGCACCCACATACGTGATTAATCATTGTATAAACACCAACATGGTAAACCTTGTCATGAGACCTATGAGTGGAAACTAGCCTCTCAACAAGAACTTCATTTATAAATGATAGAACGGGACCAGAAAACCCTTGAAGTTCTTGGGATGTCCCGCTGATGTACATACAAGAATAAAACCGCACAACTAGAGCCATAACCAATGCTCAGCTTTGGGAGGACAGTAATTGTCAAAAACAATCAATGTGAGTGCACATTGCACACCATGAATGACCAACGCTCAAGAGAGCTTGTAACCCGGTAAATTGCTTTATCCTTGGTCAACCAAGATACTTGGTAAATTGTATCACAAATGATGATAGAAGGTGAGGTAAGCTAACCTACACATAAAACCTAAGTTGAATAAGACATCTCCACATTGGGAAAGATAATAAGATTGCGGTATGCTACGACAACCGTCATACACACAAACACAGGAAACTCCTAGTGTATTTACACCATAAGGAAATGGTGCCAACAAAATGGTAGAGTAAAGATGAGCTACCACATAACACAGTCAGTAAGAACGATGTTGTATAATGAGTAAGAATACGGTGCGCAACAAGCGACCGCTATGAGGAAGTAGCGGATAATGACACGGAATATAAGTATGAGATGACAGGCAGAAGTATTCTTTCCTATCACATAAGTGACTTACTGTCAAGCGTTTACGCCTCTGCACTCTGTATGACTGAGTGTTTTGGTATTGCACTTGTGCAGCTAATGATCTAATGGGATGCCTAGGGATATGGAGAATGTAAACCGTAGTAAATCTTTCTTTTCACCAACAAACATGGCATAAGCCAGTTAAGCAAGCTTAGCAACAAACCGTGCGGCCTAAGGCCAAACAAGCACGAAGAGTGTAAAACACACTAACAATCACAAGATGTGAATTCCATTGGAATAAAAGGTGAAAGGAGACTTAAGAGAGTCACAAGGACCGACGCCTAGAAAATGCAAGGTCATACAAGTAAAGAACACTTGTACTGAACCGGAGAAACTGGTATAATTCAGAAGCTATTGACAACAGAGGAAGCACTACAACTAAGTAGTGACTTAACCTCGCCCGACAATAAGCCGGAGGAACTTAGTGAATAATCATGGGAGTACAAATAGTATACATAAGAGATTGCCAGAGAGCTGGTTATAAATCTTAAACTCATTAAGTTCAAACAACGGTAAAAGAATACCGCAATTGTTTAGTAAACCTTATCCCAATAATAGACGGATAAAAAGGTGATGTATAGCACATTAAGGATAATAAGAAGGGTGAATAACCCAAGTTATCAGGGTCGCGCAGCAGAAGCTAGTGGGCCCTAGCTAGGAGATAATATACCTAGTAAGTATAGTAGAATGGCTATTAATGCCTTGAAGCCTAATAGGCTGGAACTGAATTAATTATGAGTTAAATAAACTCATATATGAATCCTTGGTGCAAAGCCTAAACCATTGTTATGATTAGGACCCTTTGACAAGGGTATATTATGTAACAAACCGTAAAGAAGCTAAAACGCTTCAGATTTCCCAATTGAGTAAACCAATGTTTAATAATAATAACATATGGTAGATTACGTGGGCGTAATCCCTTTTAAGGGGGGGTAGAGCGAAAACCGCATAATGCGAATTTCATGAATAAAACACATAAACTATAATGTGCATGGCACAAATGAAAATTGAATTGATGATTGGTACTATGTTAAGTAAACATAAGTATCTATTCATATCGAAATTATGGTAATCAGGCACGAGAGATGCAAATACCATAACATGAGTTGGTATAAAACTGACATAGAACCTAGAGGAAACTGAGTTCCCTAGGTGATTGCTTTGAGGAATTGAGAATGAGTAGTGGACGGAGCTCCACAAGTATTGTAGCATTTAAGAGTAGAAGTAGTACAAAATGAATGAGAGTAGTTGAGGAATGAATTCTAAGAGTAGTGTATTCGTAAGTAAGTTATTGGAAGTAAATTGAGAACAACTAAATTCTACAAGTATGGTAACCCCTAGTTAGAATATTTGAAACAATGGAGAGTAATGGATGGAAGTAGTGAAGGTTGATGAGATGAGCACTTAGGTATTGAACCTCAAAGTAAAGCATTTGGGAAATAGATTGAGAATTACTGATGGATCGAATTCCATCCTTTGGAGATGTATGAAGGACTAGGAAGAGTAAAAAGATAAACATGAAAATAATTGAATTAACTGCTTGTTTGAAACTGATGTGGGAAGTCGAACTTGATCCTGATCAGATCAAGGGAAACCGAACACAAATTGGGGTGGAAAGATAGTTCAACACTGATGCTGATCACATAGGGTCGAATGATTCTCGAAGCTCCCCTCAAGTGGTCACTAGAATCACACATAGGATAGAAGTAATGAATATAAATTGGAACTTGGAGTTGGATGCTTTAGAAAGATTTCTAATTAGCTGTTGGGGAGGATCTTTCCTTAGACTGAGAATAAGGATTTGGCTAGAAGCTTATACCGGAGAAGATAGTAGTGTAGCATATTGTATTATTCCAAGGGCAGCGGGACATAGAGGAGTCCTGTGTCTAGTTGACCTGAGTGCCTGCAGGACTGTATGTGTATTGCATTGCTTTGGGGATAGCTTTGCATTGTATATATGTGAAAACCTGGTAGTGTGGAACCAATGGTTGGTAGTAATGTGGATGGGAGTAATTATAGTACATTTGGATGGTATGGTATGTAGAAACCTTGAGTAATGGATTTGGGAATTAGTAAGGAGGAAGAATGTATGACCGTGGTATTAGACATGTAAGAATGAGTAAGCATTGTAAACTTATAACCTCGAACAACTTTGAGGACAAAGTTCTTAAGGGGGGTAGATTGAAATACCCGACCTTAAATATGGCGATTAAATTATCCTAATAGGTATTTAAGAGCCTAATAATGATTAAGAAATATTTGTAAGGGAAAATAAATCCAAAAGAAATAAAGAAACGCTTAAAAAGCAAAAAACGCTAAATAAGCGTTAAATAACCACAGGAGGTATGAGACCTCGGTTGGCGTATTATAGGATTCTAAAGGCTTAATTAAGTCTAAATAAATATTAGGGAACAAATCCTGAAGAAAACGGATCCTTAAAATGGATTAAAAACACTAATGAACATTAAAGCGCGTTTTTCGAGGTAACCGGGAAAACGTGACTTTAAGCGGGTCAAATAGACTCGTAACAATTTTGGTCAGCTAAATAATCATTAATAAATATTAGTGAAGCTTAGAACCAATAAAATCAATAAAACGAGAAATTAGTAAAAACTGTCAAAAATGGGAAGTTGTGGGGTAAAAGCATAAATAACTCAAACTAGTGTGTCCAATATTGTAAATAGAATTTTAAAACCCTCATGGGCTTTGTGTATGTCCGATTGGAGCCCCCACTCACACCTCTATTTATTTCCTTTTCATTTACAAGAAGACAAAGAACTAAAAAGCAATAAAGTAAACTATTACCTCACACACTCTCTCTCTCCTACCCTCTCATTCCTCACTCACGTAGCAGCCCCCTCCTTCTCCTCTCTAATTTTCTTCTCCTTCTTCCTGCGACAGCAATGGAGGTTTTGAACAACCCACAAAAATACTCCCTTCTCCTCTTGTTGAGTGCCCAAACTTGCTCCAAAAATTATAAAAATACCACCATTGTCTTCCTCTCATCAAGAGGAACATTTCCCTCTTTTCAAAATCCGAAAAGGAGCATTTTCGTTTTCATGGGTATGGAGCATTTGGAGTTTCAAGACTACCACTAGAACCACCTTCTTCTCCTTGTTATTTTGAGGTAAAAATCTTCTTGAAACCTCATTGTTTTTCTAGCCTTATGGGCAAAACGAAATTTAGGCTAAACTCTTGTTTGGTTCCTTTGTACTCTAGCCGATTTTGGCACTCTTGGAGGGTGAGAAATATTGTTCTTGAGCTATTCCAAGCATTACCTACACCCTTGCAAGGTAATGAAATTTCTAAACCTAAAACTTACATTAAGCTTTAAAGGTTGAAAAGGGTTAGTGTTTAATTGCATTTGTTTTGTGTGTATTGGGTGATGGGAATGGAGTTTGGCAACTCCATTCCCCACATAACCGATTTTGAGGCAAGAAAGGAAGAAGGAGGAAAAATGAGAAAGGAAGAAGGAATATAAGCTCAAGGTAAGAGCTCTTTCCTAATGTCAAATTCTATTGCAATGGAGTAATGGGAATGGGAAAAATATTTAAAGAGCCCAAAACCTGTTGTACTAGTATTGAAGATTGTGAAGTTTGAGTATTTAAGAGCAAGTATTTGAATTGTAGGCTTTGGAGCCAAATGTGATGTGTATGTGTATTGGAATTGTGGATTGAGAAGGTATTGAGGAATTTATATTTGTATGTGTGCTGGTAGGACCCTTGTATGGGTGTGGCTAGAATAGGAATGCTTTTGGTGATAATGGGTATGTGTGGATAAGTGAGAATTGTAGGTGAGTTATGGCGAAATTTTGGTAGGAATTGTGTATTTAGGAATGACTTGGTGAATGGGAGCATCAAGGTGTATATTGGATTGAGTAGATATGTTTAGTAGTAATGAAGAGGTAGTAGTAGTATGAGAAATAAGAAGTGCAAAATCTGTAGCAAAGTGTATTAACATGCATTGGAGAAGTTAGGAAAAACTAGTGTGTAAGAATTGGTAAAGAGAGTGTTGGACTTGGGTATAGATATTGTAATTGCTTGGAAATGGTTTGGGATGGCAAATTGACATTAGGAGATGGAACTAGGTATGGAGGAAATAAGAATCAAAATCTGTAGCAAAACACAACTGAGGAAAAGAGGTAAGTGCTGGAATGAAAATGTAGAAAATATGTGTATGGATTGGTATGAAAAGGAGTAATGGATTAGTAAATGATTTGAGCATGTTTAGAAGCTTAATTAGGTGCTAAAATGTGTGATTAAGTGTAGGAACATTTGGGAATTTATTAGGCAAAGGAAGGAATTGAACAAAGAAGAAAAATGCAAAATCTGTAACAGACCTGTTGTGGTCCGGGACTTAGGTCCAGGACCAAGTCCCGGACCACCCTCTGAAAACACCCCGAGAGTTACTGACCAAGCCTGGTCCGGGACTTGAGATAGGCAAGGTCCCGGACCATAGTGTCAAAACTAGCCGAGAATTGAAGACAGTGAGGGTCCGGGACTTAAATGGAGTATAAGTGCCCGGACCAAAATAAAAATCCCCGAGAGTTACAAGCGCCTGGTCCGGGACTTGATTGGGGACAAGGTCCCGGACCATACTAGGAAAATTACCCGAGACTTGAGATCAGCGTTGGTCCGGGACTTAGGACCCGGACAAGGTCCCGGACCAACACCAAAAATGAATTCTAAGCTTATTAAATGGGTTTTAAGGGAGGGTAATGAATGGTGATGTTGGTATAGGATAAAAGGGTACTTAATTCATGATAATTAAGGGTCATTAAAAGTATAAACAAGTTGGAGAAGTAAGTAAGGAAGTTGTAAGAATATGAACATTAAGATAAGCCGAAATAACGGGGTAAGTACGGGAGTAGTAAGTATGTATTATAACGCTTGGTATTAATTGAACCATTTGACATGTAGTCATTGGTTCGTGGATGAGGACCAAGGAACAAGAGGGAACCAAAGGAACAAGGGAACACCCAGTAAAGTAAATTCCGGTAAAAAGGTATGATTTCTTCATGCCCTGTATCCTAATCTGGTTACCCCGATTTGTGTGCTTATTTGATCACCTAATAAGATAAATGAACGAATCGGACTATATTGCACTTACTTGTGCTTGTTTACATTGTTCTCGGTATTTGTCTTGAACAATAGTTTGTATAATTCATGAAATATATGAATGATGATGAAGTGTATTTGTACCCGGTATTGTATTTGTGTATTGTATTGTATCTTGTATAGATGTGCACTTGAACAATGTATTTGTGTATGTGGCTTGGATGTTGACTTCTGCTGATTCCTAACTACCTAACACCTAACTTAAATGTGAGTAAATTGGAATGAGTAGAAGTCCGATATAGCTTCGGCCACATGTGAGGATGAGGAGACACAAGAGGTTGGATCCGATTCCTGACTCTTAAACTGGTCGCGGCCCAAACCCCTTAAATGGGTAGCATCCCGGATTGGTGAGTCAAGTAAATCCCAGTGGTGGGACGGAGTAGTCCCCGGGCCGGAGGTCCACGACGACTTAACATGAGTAAGAGTAAGAGGTAATGTAAGTATGTATGAGTATGAGGATGAGTATGTATGCGTATGTATGGGAGTAACGAGTAAAAGAGTAATCTCCACCCGATTAACCCGGGTGGACCAATGAAGCTAACAGTATTGTATATTGTGTATGTAGTGAGTATGTGCTTCGAAAGAGAAGTAAGTATGGGTTGGATGGTTTTATTGATTCCCTGTATGTAATGAAGTGTGTAGTATGGATGCCTTGCGTAAGTATTGTAGTAATGTGTATGAAAGCATGTATGCATGATGTGTGAATAAATGAACTGCATGTATACGACCAAGTGGTCGGCGTACCCTCACTAGTACGCGGGGTATGCGGTTATCATGTTCAGTGAAAGCTGACCCTTCGGGGGAACATTTTTAGTGTGCAGGTACCCGATGCGGATATGGTCAAGGTAAGAGACCGGTGACTACACTTGGACAGTTAGTAGAAGAATGTAGAGGTGTACTAGTGGCACACCCTTACTTAGGAAGTAAGTAGTTGTGAGGAATGGGTGATGTAGACTCTTATGAGTATCTATAAAATTGAAGGAGGTGTTGTATTTGTATAAGGATCTCAGTAAACTCGGTGTATAGTATCGTATTGAACTTATGGGGTATTGTAATGACTGGGAAGTTCTAGTATTTGATTTGGTAATTGGATTATGTATTGTAAGTGTGTAGTACTCGGATACTCCGGTCCATCAGACCGATGCTGTATGTAGTAGTAGCAGTAGCCTTGTTAGTCACGTGGGTGGCTAACGGCATTGTATCACCCAACGTTGAGTATGTAAGTATCCGCTGCGTGAGTCTGGATTGTATAAGAAGATTGGACGGTAATGACAGTATTAGCGGTAGGGGTGTTACAATCTTCCCCGCCGATTTCGTCGTCTTGGATATTAGTGAGGATAATGAGGTTCCCCTGATCCTCGGGCGACCATTCTTAAGCACCGCCAGAGCGGTCATTGACGTTTATGATGGCAAGGTCACCTTCCGATTCGAGGATGAGAAGATTGAATTTAACATGGCACAGATGGTAAGAAAAAGTGTTTCTGCTCATACCGCTTGTTGTGTTGGTCTACTAATAGACAATGGTAAGAACGAATTCGTTGATGAAGAAGAGGCTTTCTCCATTCCCTTGGTTGAACTTCACGAGTTGGATGCCTTGGAGCAAGTGTTGGTATCTTTTATCGAAAAATCTCCACAAAAAGAGATCATTGCAGTCGTTGAGCAACTTGACCTGGGCAAAAGGAAAAGTTATCAACCACCACTGGAGAGGTTCGAACGCCCGCCTCAAAAAGCTATACCCTCCATCTAGAGCTGATCATAATGTGTCCGGCCCGGCAGCCCCCCGATCCGGCCCGTAAAAAGCCCGATAAGCCCGCCGATGGGCTTTCGGGCGGGCCTGGACATAAAATCAGGCCCGAATAAAAACCGGGCTGGGCTGCGGCACATTTGTAAGCCCGTGGGCGCCCGGCCCGGCCCGTTATATATTATTGTTATTATTTTTTCAAATATAATAAACCTAATAATTATAATTTTATTTTATATAAACTATATCTAAAATTATATAATTATAAATAAAATGTACATATAGTATATAAATCTACACTAAATTATATTAATTAATTTTTTTTTAATTAATTTATATAAAAATATAAAAAATCGGGCCGGGCGGCCGGGCTTCGGCAAAACCTGAAAAAAACCGGGCCTAGCCCGGCCCGGCCCGAACATATAAAAACCGGGCTTGGGTTTTCTGAAATAGGCCCGACGGGCCTAAAATTTCTTCTGGCCGGCCCGAACCCGGCCCGTCCGCCCGATGATCACCTCTACACCTCCATCGAACAACCACCAAAGGTAAAACTGAAGGAACTTCCTTTGATCTAAGTATGCCTTCCTATCAGGTACAAACTCTCTTCCTATAATTATTTCCTCCCTTCTCTCTCCTGAACAAGAAGTCAAATTGTTAGAAGTCCTAGGAAATCACAAGAGAGTCATAGGTTGGTGTCTGGCAGATTTAAAAGGTATTGATCCTAGTTTTTGAACCCACCGTATTTGAATGGAGGAAAACCATTAAGCCCATGAGGCAAGCTCAAAGGAGGTTGAATCCCAACCTAAAAGAAGTTGTCAAAAATGAGGTTCTCAAATTATTAGACGCAGGTATCATATACCCTATTTCTGATAGCCCTTGGGTAAGTCCTGTCCAGGTGGTACCCAAGAAGGGTGGGATGGAAGCAGTTCCAAATGAAAAAGGGGAGTTGATCCCCCAAAGAAAAACAATGGGGTGGCGTATGTGCATTGATTATAGGAAGTTAAATTCAGCCACCCGAAAAAATCACTTCCCCTTACCTTTTATAGATCAAATGTTGGAAAGGCTAGCAGGACAAGAATTTTATTGTTTCCTCGACGGGTATTCGAGGTATTTTTAGATCCCAATTGCACTTGAGGATCAGGAGAAGACCACCTTCACTTGTCCTTACGGTACCTTTGCATATACTCGAATGCCTTTTAGGCTTTGCAATGCACTTGCTACTTTCCAACGTTGCATGCAGGCAATTTTCTCTGATTTTATTGAAAAAGGTATTGAAGTATTTATGGATGATTTCAGTGTTTATGGCCCTAATTTTGATGAATGTTTGCAGCTACTAGATCTAATCTTAGCCAGGTGCGAAGAAATCAACTTGGTGCTGAGTTGGGAAAAATGCCACTTCATGGTAAAGGAGGGCATTATTTTGGGGCATCGAGTATCCAAAGCAGGTATTGAAGTTGACCAGGCCAAGGTCGAGGTCATCAAGAAGCTCCCTCCCCCTACCTCAGTCAAAGAAGTAAGAGCATTTCTGGGTCATGCCGGTTTCTATCGAAAGTTTATTGTTGACTTCTCGAAGATAGCAAAGCCCTTAAGTGATCTGTTGGCCAAGGATACGAAATTCAACTTTACAAAAGAATGTTTGGAGGCCTTCGGGATCATCAAGGAGAAGCTTGTTTCAGCCCCTGTTGTCATCGCCCCGGATTGGTCTCTCCCCTTTGAGATCTTGTGCGATGCAAGTGACTACGCTGTGGGGGCTGCCCTATGTCAAAAGAAGGACAAGGTATTGCGGATTATAACTTATGCGAGTAAGACTCTTGTGGATGCTCAAAAGAATTATACAACTACAGAGAAAGAGCTTCTTGCTGTTGTCTTCGCCCTTGATAAGTTCCGTTCTTATCTATGGAGAAGTGAAGTTATAGTGCACTCGACCACTCCACCCTGAAATACTTGTTCACCAAAGCAGGCACTAAGCCAAGATTGTTGCGTTGGATTCTCCTGCTGCAAGAATTTGATGTTCTAGTTGTGGACAAGAAAGAGTGTCACAACGGAGTAGCTGGTCACCTGTTCCGTATCACAAGACCATATGATGGAGTTCTTATTCAAGAATATTTTCTGGACGAGACAGTGTTCAGCATCCAGCAAGTAGAGGATTTGGCTGAAAAGAGAATTTTTCCAAATTGGGTTGAGTTATTCTCTGCCTTGAAAGTAAGCAATGAAGAGCCATGGCATGCTGCCATCGCCAACTACCTAGCCTCCGGAGTAGTACCTCATGGACTCTCTTCTCAGTAAAAGAAGAGATTTCTCTCCCAGATTAAACACTTCTTCTGGGATGACCCTTACCTTTTTAAGGTATGTGCTGATGGGGTCATCCGGAGGTGTATTCCTGAAAATGAGGCAACCTCAGTTCTATACATGTGTCACTCTAAAGAGGATGGAGGACATCATGGTTCCACCTAGACTGCTGCTAAAGTTCTGGAATCAGGATTGTTTTGGCCTACACTACATAAAGACGCCCACAAGTTTGCCTCACAGTGTGACAGTTGTCAAAGGATAGGAAATATCTCCAGGTGCCACGAGATGTCTTTGAACAACATCTTGGAAGTTGAGTTGTTTGATGTTTGGGGCATCGATTTCATGGGTCCATTTCCCCCATCTTTCGGCCATCAATACATATTAGTTGATGTGGACTATGTTTCCAAGTGGGTAGAAGCTGTTTCCTGCTCTTCTGTAGACGCCAAAACAGTCCTTAAGTTTATGAAGAAAAACATCTTCACCAGATTTGGGGTGCCCCGGGCAATCATTTCTGATGGCGGTTCCCATTTCTATAATCACCAATTTGATGCCCTACTACATAAATATGGAGTTCATCACAAAGTAGCACTCCCCTATCATCCACAAAGCAATGGACAGGCTGAAGTCTCAAACCGAGAGTTAAAATGGATTTTACAGAAAACAATCAGTTCATCCAGGTGAGATGGGTCACAAAAACTCAACGATGCTTTGTGGGCCTATAGGATTGCCTTCAAAACTCATATTGGGACCACTCCTTTCCATCTGGTGTTTGGTAAAGCATGTCATTTACCAGTAGAGCTTGAACACAAAGCTTACTGGGCACTACAATCTCTGAATTTTGACATGAAGGCTGCTGGGGTAAAAAGGCACTTCCAGCTCTCTGAATTTGAGGAGTTGTGCCACAACGCTTACGAGAATGCCCGCCTTTACAAAGAGAGAACCAAAAAGTTGCATGATCAAGCCATCCTTCCGCACCATTTTCAAATTGGTGATAAAGTCCTCCTTTATAATTCCCGTCTAAGACTTTTTTCCTGGGAAGTTGAAATCGCATTGGTTTGGACCTTTCACCATCACCTCCATGAATGCATCTGGCGCTTTCAAAATTGAGAATGCCAACGGTGAGAGCTTTAAAGTCAATGGTTCTCGGTTGAAGAAGTATTTATGCAGTGAACCCGCCACAACACATTCAATCTACTTAGATGACATCAACTTGCATTCATCCGACGTGGCCAAAGGTCAAGTGTAGGGCCTTCTCCCTTCACGCATCTACATTCCAGGGGAGTCCTTCTTTCTTTACTATGCTTTATTTTTTATTTATTCCGTTATTTTTTTTCCATTAATTCTCTCTTTAGAACACTGAGGACAGTGTTCCTTCCTAGTGTAGGGCAAGGGGACCCCCCTTACAAAAAAACAAAAGAGAAAAAAAAGAAAAATATTTATATACATATAGCTTATCTAGTTTATTCAATAGAATAAGTTTTAAGTTTATTAACCTTCTACTTAGCTTTTTGCATGTCTTTGATTAAGTTGACAGTAGGGAAGGCTAAAGATTTGTTCTCTCAAGAGGTAAGCTTTCTAATGACTTCTAGATGTCGATTTTCACTTCGTGATTCTTTTTGTTAGCATGAGTACATGACCTTACTTCTATTTTTGTCCTTGATCTATTTTTGGGTAATATTTTTTCTTCCTTTTCAAGATAGTTCAATTATTGTGGGTGAATAATGTGTCGTATTCCCCACGTCATTAATTGATGTGCACCTGCGATGTATGTAAGTCCATGAATAAAGCCATAATTGGATTGTAAAAGCCCACTCGTCCTGGCCTTTCGGTCTCATATACATGTGGGCCTATCTGTTGACTTGTGCCTATGTCTCCCACGTGCAGCTCGTGGTGAGAATGGCCATCTCGTGCATGAATTGTGTACATAACTGATTTCTATTTTCCCACTCAAATATAATATGGTTCTTGAGTATGTCGGTCCACACTACAGTATGATGGACTCAACTTGTTGGAAGCACCACGTCAGCCCATGAGTCCCCCGTCAAATGTGAACACCAATGAATGTCTACGCCTCTGAATTTGATGACGTGCATGGCCCATGTGGTCCAGCCCAATGCAAGTTATATATATCGTCTCAGCCACGAGTGTGTATGCATGTGATTTCATGAGCTTGGTCCGGGAGTACAAGTAAAGTAAAACTTATTCAGTCCCGTCTTGATTGTTAAGCTCTTGACATGTGTTTCTAGACCCTTTTCTTCAGAGTTTTTCACCTGTTTAACATAAAAACCACATGTGAGTCATAATCTAAACATTTAACAAAATTAATCATATAAGTAAAGAATTTATCATATAAACCAATAAAATATTAAACACATTAAGCATAGAAATGTAGATAAATTCCGCACTTATCAGTGAATATCTTAGATAGGGGTGATGTATGAAAAAGGAAAAGAAAAAAAAGAAGAAAAAAAAAGCTTCAAGAAGAAAAAAAGAGAAAAAAATCTTCTTACAGAAAAAAAGATGAAGCATTATGAGGTTGCAAGATTGCCTCAGAATAAAAGCAATAAACGTGAGTTTTTCCTTTTATTTTTAATTCCTCGTTCTTTAATGCAAAAAAAAATCATTGTTAGATTCAGAAACCCTTGAAAAATAGGGCTGAACCATAAAAACCATTTACGAGAGCCTTGGCCACATTCAGAAACTCTTGAGAAATAGAGCTGAATGCTGGAAACCTGAAAAAGGAGAGATGCAAAATGCCTTATGCAAAATAGCCCATGAGTCTCTGATCCGTTTTTGGGATTGAATGTTTTACCTTATACCCACTAGTATATTTTGATGGAATAAGAAAGATTAAGTGATGCTTATGAATTAGAGTCGGGTAGTTGAGAAAGAACTCTAATTGTCATTATTATAATTATTTGTTTTGTGCACAAGTAGTTACTCTTTTCTGATTTGATTTTGCTCGAGGACTAGCAAAAGGTAAGTGTAGGGCCTTGATAAGCCATACACTTATCATATTTTATAAGCTAGATTTGTAGTAATATTAGTTAAAATAAGATTAGAATAGGTAGTATTTACATTATTTTGTATGAAAAGCCATTTTATATGTTCAGACTTATGTTTTGAGTGTTTTCCATGCACGGGGCAAAGTTCTGCATAAAAAACTGAGCCTTGTCGGATGGGGAGCTGGGTTCCTCGTACACGGCATATGTTCGCAGCGAAAAAGAATCTTGTCGGGCATGGTACCGGGTGTCCTGTAGCCGGCACAAGTAAAAGACGGTCCGATTCGCCAAGAGTTAGCGGTTATTTACCGTTAACCAAATACCCAGTGCCGGGTATGGTGCCGGACATCCCTGTCCAGCACAAGTGACTTTTGCGCCCTAGCGGTTTCGACCGTTACTGGAAAGTACGTGTTTAATTCATATGTCGGATGACTTTTACCCGGCATGGGACCCGACACTTGAAGAATTTTCAAGTCAATAAAAGGCCATGAGTCTGCACTTGAAGAACACAACTTTTGCACCATTTTACATTCTAGAACCACTCAAAATTACGACGAACAACTATCAAGGAGTCCTACAATTCCAACCTGCAAAAATAAGACATTATCAAGTTTGGGGGAATTCTCATCAAGTTGTACTCTCGTTCTTCCTTGTATCTCTTCTTAATGGTCTGGTTGGTTTATTAGATTCCTTGGCTGCTTTGGTTAGGATGATTATCTTTGTAAACATTCATTGATCATTAATAGAATTTGCAAGTTTCTTAACCAGAATTCTAATCTTCATAAAAGTAGAATAAGGATCTTCTCTTGTTCTCTTATTTCTAAGTTCTATTTAAGGTTTACAAAACAAGAGTAGAACATATTAGGATTTCGATAATCTTAAATTTGTTGTTCTGAAAAATGAGCAACAAAGACTTAGGTTTAGGATTAATCTCTTATTTTTCCATTGTTCTGTTTGTATTCGCGGCATTAACTATGCACGATGTGAATAAGGATATTGAGTTCTTTTTGTCATACCTTGAAAAGGGAAATGGTATTTACGAAATGAAGATGCCGAACGTAGTGTCGGATGGAAGATGTCCAGCACATTCAAAGTCCTTGAATGTGCCAGGAATCCAAGGTCCGGCATGACATCTGGCGCATTCATTTTGCGAGAAAAAATCCTTTTCGAGACTTGCCATGTTTAACCCTTGATCATATGAGTTCTTACGCTGATAATTGGCCTTAATCAAGGTTAGTTCGTTGTGAATAGTTAGTTTAATTAGTTTTAGTTAGGATTAGAAATACTTTCACACTTTCCCCCCTTTTATTTAGTAAGAATTAGTAATTACCAAGGCTAGGGCTAATTTTCTATACAAGTCCCTAGGGTTCGATATTCTTGGTCTTAATATGCTTCATTGCTACTTTGACCAGGATTTTTGCTACCCGTATAGAGTTGTAGGTTATTTATTATTTTCATTACTTTATTCTTTCTTTCTTTTTATATATAATTTTACCTTACAAATCATTAGTTAGAAATAATACAAACCATAAATGCTATAAGTAAACACTCAGCAGTCCAACCAATGCAAACACAACATTGGACAAGTATTCATTTACAGTAAAATGATAAACAAGTAGATGCGATAAAACATGAAAGTTGATTTCTTGCGAACGGTGCTCGTTATTTGGCCTTCACGGCCCTTTTATTCATTTCCATACTCACGCTAGTTAATTGAGTCTCGTATTATTGATTGACAGTGTATATCTATTTAACTCACTTAATTCTTATCCACTGAGAGTTGTCATGTTAGTAGACAACATGTCCTCAATACTTACCCCTATAATGGCAGGTCACCAACGACAGTAGTCATCCCCTTAATGTGGGGACTCAGAATCCTCCTTATGTCACCTCTTATATGGCGGGACACCAACTGTCGAAGACATTCCCTTTACATGGGAACTTCGTTCAATGATTAGTCTGATCAAATGGAATAACATACGAGTGGACCTGTAACAGTCATCCGCTCTATTATGATCACTATGTGCAACCAGTTAGACTGAGACTACCCTGGATTTTCTCCTCATATACCAATCCTCCACTATATGATTAAGTGACTCAATCAGTTCACCTAAGATCTACTCTTAGGTTGTAGAGAATACATTATTATTTATTGCATTTAGGTCTTACATAATACCTAGAAATCGTCTAGGTCATATTCATGTTCGAGTCCATGCTCTAGAGATGGTTATCACCGAATCTTTTAATTAGGAATATTATAGTAGCCATTGCACTTTAATAAGTAGTGATACTTCCTAATCTTGCTCGTATCTTAAGTCGAGTTTCAATCGGTATTTCTAGTTTGAAAGACGTACACGCACAATTAATAACGTGTGAATGTCAAGCAATTAAATTAGATAGTCACATGCATAAACAAGCATATCGCTCTTAACAATTAAAGCACACACACGTCTGAATCCAAGGAAACCCTCAGGATGTTCAGACCACACAGTAACCTACCGTACACCGTCGGTAAGCAAGAAGAGTAGACGCCGACCCCGCGATCGTCACCCCCACCGTCCTCCTACACACTATGATCTGGAACGTATAACACTAGGTGTCAATTCCTATGATCTCGAGTTAATTCGATATTCCCGATTAACGCTAATCCCCTCAATAATTAACCCTTAATCAGTTGTCGTTATTACTCGGTGTTCGAATGTATTTGGGATTAGTTTAGACCACACTTCATTTATTTTAAGTAAGTATATTTATTTCTACTTATGATTTTAATTCAAGTAACCTATCTCATTCATTCATAGGTTATAATATATACATATATATTATATATACTATAGTGTTTGTTACTATATGTTACATTTGACCTATGGTATTATTTAACCTTAAACTCTCATTTAAGTTATGAGTTGGTCAACTTGACCCTCTTTGGTAAATTAAGTTGACTTGGTCAATTGAGTCGATATATCAGTCAACATGTTCCTCTAATTCATAATAAAACCCTAGAATGATATAACTCATAATTTTACTTAATTCCTTATAACCTTACATTAGATCTTTGCACCTAATGTTTATAATTGATTTCTCCACTTATTTTATGCTACACTTTATCTTTATATGGTTATCCAATCATACTATATAATCCACCTCACTCCCAATATTCATATTAATCTATATGAATTATAAAATCTATTATATAATGATAATCTTGATTATTTTATGTGAAACTTTACTCTTATACTATTCCCCACTTTAAATAGTATTAAGACCTTATACTTGATGTAACTTATGACATTTCCCACCATATACTATAATCCATTCTTAACTTCTGTTATGCACCCATTATAACCACAATTTCCATAAATTACATTATTTCCACAAATCTTTCTAATGTTACACTTATACTCCTAATATCATGTCTTATAAGCTTATACTCTTATTTAATAACTATGGTTTTCAACTATAGTTTATAAATACCGAATAGACCCAAGGTCTGTCCAATTTTCTAATCGCTTTCCCCATTACATTTCCTTATTTATAAAATGACTCACATTATTTTACAAACCTTAAAATATCATACTTAATCTATATGTTATAAAATCTTATCAGTTAAATTCCAAATTCAACCCTAAAAATTCCAGTAATTCTCTAACAGACCCTAGGGCAATTTTAATTCCATTTTGCCCCAAACTTTTAGAATTTACACTTTAACCCCAATAGTTTTATAAACCTTAAGGCATAAAAATGAGCCTAATGAGATTAGATTTTACCCGTGTTTTAAGAGTGATTTAACCTCCAAGATCTGGACTATTAAGAGGAAAATAAGAGGAGGTTTAGCTCTCTTGTAGGTATATGAGTAGAACATGATTTAAACACTTAAAACTCAATTTTTGAAGGATTTACCTTAAGTAGCAAATCTTGCTATAGTTCGGTCATAAAGGGGTTTGAAGCACACCAAGTTTTGTGTGGAAAGAGTGAAGAAAAATATGTTAGAAGTAGCTAGAGATTCGGCTATGTATGGAACAAAAGAAAGGATGGAAGCTTAGAACACATTTTTACCTTTGTGTTGTTGAACTTGGTCTAGAACTCTTTCCCCACGTTTTGTACATATTTTTGGCACCAAACACTTCACATTTTTGAACCTAGAAGGAGGAGAATGAGTGGGTGGAGTTCTTGCTTTGTTAATGAGGAAATGAAGGAGTTTAGGACATTTTTACCTTAACTTGGGTGAACTTTGATTAGCCTTTCACCATTGTTTCTTCTGATTATTAGCCCATGCTTGGCTATTTTCAAACAGGAAATGGAGAGGTTGGGATGGGGTGGGATGATGTGTGGCGCTCTTTTTTTTTTTAGCAAGAAAAATGAAGGTTTAAGAGTAAAGAAGTGAAAGAAAGTTAGTTCACCATTATTTTCCTTCAATGGAGGTTGAAGAGAAGAAGAAGGAAGGAGATGACACTTGAACTCGGCTGGGAGGAGAAGAGAGGATGGCTGTCGACACATGGGCAAGGAGGAATGATGAAGTGAGGGAGTGTAAGAGCAACTACAATAGTGATAATTTTTTAATGAACCCTCTCACAAGTTTACCTCTCCTTTAAGTTCTTAGCTAAGACACCCACACCTAATTCTCTCTCCTCAACATATTCAGTTCTCTTTTCTTTTACATTTTTTAGAGTGGATTCCACTCTGCTGTAGTTGCACTAAGTAAGGTTAGAGTGGTTGAGTTCCCTAGGAGAAGACTTTATGAAGGAAGCTTCTTTAAGGTACAATCTACATTTTACTTTTGCTTTTTGGTTCCCTCTCTCCTTCCTTGCTGCCGGCTGCTATGTTTTTTGGGGGGAGTTTTGAAAATTTTGTGACTTAATATGATGACTCCAAAGTTGTACATTTTGGACTTGTTTGATGTGTTAGGTTGCAACATGTTTTGTTACCTTGTTCTAAGGTGTATTCCTAAGTGGTTGTTGCACTTATAAATTATTTTGACTATATGAAATATTGTATAGTATTATCACATTGTTTGTGATCTTAATTCATTAATGTGTTACATATATGCTGCATTAATCTTAGGAGTTGTTTTCTCCTTATTAATCTTTAGTCCATTATTTTATGTGAGACTTAGTGCTTATTTTGGACTATACATATTTGTTTATATGCGTATGTTTAGAGGTTATAAAATACCTTGGTGAATTTGGCTCATTAGTCTTTCCTTTAATGATTAAACATTGGTGTAAACCCTTTAATTAAATTAATACTTCATTAATTAAAGTGATTACTTGGGGTATTTCATTCCTGATTCATTTCGTTCCCGTTGCGCGAAGTGAACACTTTCTTAGTGACCATTCCCTTTTTTCCTTTCAAGGTTTGTGTATCAATAAATAAGGGGGTGTTGGGTTCAAAGGGAGGAAACGGAATGGAATCAGGAAAGGGAATGGAAAAGAATTCCCTTTGATTTTCCTGGTTGTTTGTTTAAGCTGGGGGAAATGGGGAAATGAAAAAATAATCGGCCAACGGCCACCGGTCAATGGTCAACGGCTGTCGGCTGCCGGTCAACGACCATTAATTACTGGTCAACATTCACCGGTCACCGGTCAATGGTCATTAGTCATCGGTCAATGGTCATATGTTGTCGGTCAAAGTGTACTGGGGAAAGGGAATCTCATTCCCTAGTAGGGGGTGGGGAATCATAAAAAAGGGTTTTGGGGTAATCCCGTTCCCTTTCCCTTTCCTGAAAATAGGAAAAACTGGCAAGAAAAACAGTAGGAAAGGGAATCATTCCGATTCCCTTTCCTGATTACCCCAAAACAAACGCCCCCTAAGTTCTTCCCTTGATATTCTCCCCTTGGAAGGGGAGATTGAATGCAACTTGAATCGGGTTTTTCATAGACTTCATTGAAGAGATTTTTGGTCCCTATTTTTTTCAAAGATGAATATAACAGTTTTAAAGCAAACGCGTGTAAGGGAGACAACAAAATCGTTAAACATCAATTGAGAAGTAACCCAATTCATATAAAACTTATTTTCATGGAACCTCATGTATCTGTTTCGTAGATTCTTTACTAGGTACATCATAAAACTAGCAGTTACTTACTGGACCACATACATATCTCAATAGCTTCACTTAATTGAGGAAATGGTGAAAGGATGTAACTCTCGTCCCATAGAAGAAAAAAACTTGGTGATATAAACATCAAGCAGAGTTGGGTTGGGTTTGCAGTTAGGATCCTTAAATTGAGTGATAATATAACAGTTCTTTCTGTTCAATCTAGTTTATATTGCATGGGGTAGTACTAAATAAATAAACATAGTAATATAATACCAAAATGAAGACAATATAACTATGTTTTCCAGTTAGATTGCAAGCAAAATTAGCAGAATGTTACTATGTTCACCAATTAAGGTTACAAACAAAATTACCTTGAATGAAACCAAACGAGTATCTCTAGTTAGGACACAATAAGAAAATGAAGACATGATCAACTCAAAGCCAGATTAGGGTGCAAAATAGAAGAAGAGAAGTGGAATTTTGGATTGTAAAACGTTACTCAATACTCAGTGCAGTATGCAGAGTCAGAGACACAGACACAAGATGAGAGTGAAGACAGACGCATATACTATGTTCGCTAGTTAGAGTTAGGGTTGCAAAAAAATTACCGTGTAGTGAAAGAGAACAAAGACGAGGTGGAGTGAAGGTGGTGAGGTCGGTGGAGATTGGTGGAGGATCAAGCGGTGGGTGCTAGTGGACCCGTGTCGGCAACTGTGGGTGAACTGGAGTGAAGATGGGAGGAGGAGTGAAGGTAGTGACTGGTGAGGTCCTGACGAGTGAGGGAGTGGGCGTTGACAAACTCTAACTGAAGAAAACTTGAAAAAAGGGGAAAGTGGAAAATGGACTGGAATGTTAGTAAATTAAATCGGTTAACGTAACTTAAAATATTATACCAGATAACAGAACCAAATAACAATTCGGTTAACTGAAATTACCGAAATTTACAAAACAGTTAACAAAAAAAATTCGGTTATCGGTTAAACCGAATGCTCAGTCCTAATGTGCACAAGTTTCATTTTCCAGCCTAAAATGTGCTGCAATTACAACATTATGGGTCTCTTTTTTAAAAGGGCAATTCATCGGATATAAGGCTACCCAAAAAATTCAAAAACTGTGGAATTGAGCTGTAACCATGTTAAGCCGTACCTGTTTTTTGGTTAACTGTACCAGTTTTTGTGGTTGGTTAACTTAACTGTGAAAAATATCCATTTTTTCAGTTTCGCTAACAATATTATATTTTCAGACCGGTTAATCGCTAGATTAACCACAAATAACCTATTATAAAAAAAACTTAAATATAAAAGTCACCTTGTACAACCATTGATATTAACTATTGAGGAAATATACATTTTCTTGTATTTTTGTCACATAGGTGTTATGCATCACTCATAGTTTAAGTGAAGGCTCATTGCTGTAAATTAATGTTGATGTTATGAGTCTTATCAATAAATAAAATATACAGTTACAAGGTTAACCAAGAAAACTGAATTGAAACAAAGGTTAACCCAATCTAACAGAACGGTAATAGAATCGCATTTTAGAAAACCAAATTAACGAATAAAAAGAATCAATTAGTCGATTTAAATGGAATGATAATAGAATTGTATTTTAAAATCCCAAGGATTTGGTTAACCGAATAAAGTGGTAAAACCTCTCACGGGCAAATCAGGATACCAATTAGAAGTTTGATAATTCACAAATTATCCCAATTTTTTTTAATTCTGATGCTACATTTTTTTTAAATTCATTAGATGTTTCCTAGTTACTAATACAAAATATATTAAGACAAAAAAAATACCCCTACTCGTTAATGGACATAATTCTCATCATGACACATTAATGTTTTTAATTCAAAATATCACAAAACAAATAGCATATACAAAAATAGTAATAATAATAAAAACTTGAGTCCATTGACATGGTGGCTAAAAATTCTGTGAATTAAAAAATATACATATATATATTTTAAATTTAAAAATTAAAACTTATAAGAATATAATATATAAGTTAAAAGTTTTTTTAAAAAATTTAGTTCTATTTTAATTCTCTAAGATGATCATGTGTTCATAATCTACATTTAAAAGTCATAAGTGGAGAACTAAAGGGAATGAATATTGAATTTTTTAATAACATCACTTTAATTATGATAAGTACAATTTATAACATCCAAGTAACAAATTGCTATATTTTTATAATCTACTAATTTGTAAATTAAGAGAAAAATTAAAATTTAGATGCTATAAATTACTTAATATATATCAATGTAGCAATAGTATTGAAACTATATAATTTTCAATCTCTTTGCTTTCTCTTAAAGATTTTTTTTATTGTAATTTTATTAGAGTAAATCGTTTTAATGAGTAAAAGTTCGATATTCCCAATAATGATAACATATATATTTAATAAAAATTGTAACTTCTAAGTATTACATTATCTTTTTGATAATTTTGTATATTTTAAATAGTTGTTAGTTTTTATATATATATATATAATATTTATTCTATAAATTTTGACTAGGATATTAACTAACTTAAACTTTAGTTACTTTTACTACATTTTATATCTATTTTTTAATTTGTATGGATTTTATGATTTAAAATATTAATATGGCGTATTGGTGATACCAAAAATTTAACGTATGAATTCCCAAAACAAAAAAACACTCAGTCAATTATGTAGCGGAAAACTCTTAACAGCTTCAAGCAACAAGCAAAACACACATGCACACAAAGACATTGAATACATGCATGTAAGTAAAAAACATTCACACGTTAACGGTGGCAAATAAACTGCTTGACAAGCCTTTGGGTAACTTAACGAGATACCCAGCGACGCGGCACACAGCAAGCCCGCCGGGCGTACACCCACAACCCTAAGGATGAGAGTGGACTTTGCACCATCCTTAACCGATAAGTTCTCCGGCCATTTGAATTCGCTCAACATTAAAGCGTGAAGGTCAAAGGGATTTACACACCTCTTGCAACTCCTACCCAAATGCACAGCTCAGGTAAGACTAACGCCGATGTCTGGGTAACAACGAAATTAACCTACACAATCAATGCAAGCATCAACAATCAGAGGGTGAAACGTCGGGCGAACGCAAAACAATTATCTTCACCCCGATCCAACTCATTCTTGTATGAGCCACAAAGGCTTGGACGATGTGCCACCCACAGATCCAAGGGTAAGATTAACGTGGGTCACACTCGGAGGTGATCTTCCCGAGCGGTCCCCGAACCGCATGGACCCAACAGTTTTGTTATCCCAAAGGTAACGACTTGATTGATGCCGCAAGCTCTTGACAATGGGACCTGTATGCTATCTGCATGCTTGCAAGTTAGCATTAGGGCATATAGCAGAGAGAGACCGAGTCATCGCAACACTGGTACAAAATGGCCACTTCTTTTATTGATTAAGATACATGGGCGCGAGGGCTTTACATTACATCAATATGTATAAGGACAGCATGACGTCAAGCCACTTGTCATCGTTCATACAAAATTTGCACATAAATAACCTCCCGCCTAAGTCTTTGCCAACCCAACAAAGATTTAAATATTTTGTATCTCATCTTTGAATTGTCATAGGTTACCCCTCGCTTCCATGTCGCATCCTCCTTGGCTTTCCCTCCCCTATGGCTTCAACTAATACTTATTAACAATCAGAAGCAATATAACTTTTTCATATGCATAATACTAGGCCTCATTCTTTTGCACAGTTGAAACGAGAGCTGATGTCAATTGTCAGATGAAATTAGAAAAAGTAGAGAGAAAAAATAGTTGATATGACAATTGATATAATGACATACAGAGAGAACAAACTAGCTGATCAAATAAACTAGCTTATAATATCGATGAAAGAATGAGGAAATAAAATTCGTTTTTGTAACATTAGAAAAACTTTTTAAAAAATTTTTGAAAAACTTTTAATCGGTGAATTTTTCCTTTCTGAAAATTGATACAAATGGGTGTCCTTATTCTGTAAATTTCTTTTATGTGGATCTTTTCTGCATACCCATGTCAAATTGTGATGCATTCAATGAAGAAAAGGTCATAAGAATATGTGTGCCGTCTGCAATTCTTCCCTATCAATTAGCTTCTTGGTTAAATACAAACTCCCTAAGCCACGTTCGGAATCCCCTTCTAACCACCTCCGGGGTTCTCCCACCCCTTCCATGGAAGACATCCCTCCTGAAATCCAACTCGAAATCCTCCTCCGACTTCCTATCCACTCTCTAGCTCGATCCAGCTGCGTCTGCAAATACTGGCGCACATCCATCAAAGACCCAGACTTCATTACCCGCTACCACACCCATCGCACCCTCTATGTCGTCCACGGACCACAACTCTTCTCCGCTAATCTAATCGATGCCCTTTCCCACTCTCGCGAAACCATCGAATTTAACCAAATCCCACTCGGCTACGATAACTTCGTCCCTACCCTAATCGGCTCCTCCAACGGCCTTCTCTGCGTCAACTTCCTCAACCGATTCCTCGCCTTCTACAACACCATCACTCTATCCAAAACCATCGTCGAGATCCCGACCTCATCCAACTCTTCTTCATCCGCTTGTTTCGGATTTGGCCACATCCCTCTCAGTGACGACTACGCCGTCCTCCGTGTCCGGAAATTCTACCGTGCCTACGATAATCGATTTGGATTGACCGAGTTCTTCAACGAGTTTCAGCTCTACAGCTTCCGACGGTGTACATGGATACCCGTCATGGGCTACCCTCGCGATCTCTATTCATGGACCTACTCCAACATCCACTGCGTCAACGAGGCGTTCCATTGGCTGGCAATCAAGAAAATCGATCGGGGAAAGGATGATCGGTTTCTTCTTCAACGGACTAAGTTTGATGAGAAGCAAGTGATTGTCAGGTACGATTTGAATGGCGAAGAATTCGGTGAGATTGAACTGCCTGGAGGTATTGATGATGGGAATCGGGCAATGGGTTCGATGAATTTGGGTGGGTATCTATGTGTTTGGACTGAGAATCCGGTTGTGTTTGATGTTTGGATTATGAAGGAGTATGGAATTGAAGAGTCGTGGTATAAGCTGCTGAGTATAAAGCGTGTTAGGTTTAAGAGTTTGTCGCCTTCCCCTCTTGCGTATGTTGAGGAACATGGGAAAGTGTTGTTGCAGGGGCTTGATAAGAGTGGGAATATGGAGCTGTTTTGGTATAATTTGAAAGTGAAAGGTGCTATGGATGGCGTTGAAATCGATGATGATGATGGTCGGGCATTGAAGAAGAGGTAAATTAAATAGTTACATGATTTCTGCAGTTAACTTGCATAACTTTGAAAATCTTATCTGAGCGTGATCTTATCATACTGGAATTGGAGTTGTTGAAGATGTACTTTTTTTTTCTCCAAGTTTGGGTTTGAGGTTCAATCAACTTCTCGGTTTATCATATAAACAGGAAATTTAAAAGGATCAGTCATTGAGGAGAAGTGAACTGGAGAAGAACAGAAGACAGCATATATCTGCACATTGCTTTTGGAGATGTCTGGAGTGGGGAATTGACCATTATTTATTGCGGCTCTTCCTGATTCCTTGTGTGGTAAGCAGAAAAGTGCAAATGGCTAACTGATGGTAAAATATGGTAGAAAATTATTTAAGCACGGGAATGTATAGAGAGTTTTTCAAGTTCTGATTTGGGCGGGGAAATTTATCTCACCTTTTGTACAAGAGACATCAGTTTGTAAATTAAACCAATTGAAGCTGATTTTTCTGGTTTCTCGCAACATCATTCTTATGTACAGAGTATAATGCCAATCATTGCTGCTGCTCTTTGGTCAACTGATAGGGAAGCAGGTTACCCGAGAATTAAACCGATCGAGTTCGTTACTCGTCCTTATTGATCAAGTTCAACTCAGGCAACTGAGTTCGAAGGTTGTTTTCTGAACAGTTCGTAGTGGCAAATTTGTCAGAAATATTGATATTAGTTAAGAATCGATGATAGTTTTCAAAGAACCCTCCAATGTACTGTGTGTCAGCGAATCAAACAGTCGGTTTAACTAGGATGGAATCTAAAACGGGTAGATGTAATTTAGATCATAGTAGCAGAGTTGGTGTTACCGCACTACTTAGTGTAGGATTTAAGTTCTTGTGATATAGTAATAATTAAAATTAGTTATCCCTTTATTGCCATTAATCACCAACATTATTTATGACATAAAGTGGGGACTGTGTTTGTCATCAATCCTTAGGAGGAAAGCTATATGTCACTACAGCTTGCCAACTGCTCCGCACTCATTACCGCCATTATTTTTCATAACATCACAGCTTACAAAGCGACTAATAATTTTATAAATAAGTTGCAACCGAACTTGAAGAGCAAGGGACATGTACGGAAAGTTTATCGCTCTCTTTCTAAGAGGCGATTCTAGAGCCGACTTCGGTTGGTCTCTTTTTTCCCATCTGAAATTCTCAGTGGGATCGGGCTCCGATCTTCCTATTCTCTTCCCGGTAGCTTTCTCGCCCTCTTTCTTCAGCTTCTGCGGCCTCGGTTCTTTGTTCTGGGGAGCTTCAGTCGTGTTAGGGTTGCTGTTGTGGGGCTTCTTCGATCGCCGTCTACCCAGGTCGACTTGTGGAAGCTGGGGCCGTGTTTCAGTTTGAACAGGCGGCTGAGGCAGCGGAAGATTCTGAGTGTAGAGTCTTTGCAGAAGCATTCAACGGCGTCGACTTTTGCTATCAGTTTGGTCTTCTTCGTGCTGAGTATCGGCTTCAAAATTTGGAGATTCTAGGGTTAGTCATGGCTGTTTTGGGGGAGTTTAGAAGATCGGCTTCTTCGTCGGTAAGAGTGTTCCTTGCTAGTGTTCCTTGCTAGTCCAGATTTTGTTCAATCAGTGGTTTTTTATTCTCGGATAGTTTTTTCTGGGTTGTTTTCGGTTGGTTGCCTGTCAGTGGTTAGGTCTTGTGTCGGTTTGGTCTGTTGGCCTGCTTGGATTCCGGTCTCTCGATTCTGTTTGTGCCCTGTGGTAACTGTTGGGGACTATGTCTCGTGGTGATTTTGTCTATGCTCAAGCCGCTGAGGTGGTGGGAGTGGTTTGGGTCTTCTGCTGGTGTTTTGTTCAGATCAGTTCCCTAGCTTGGAGTGGGTATTTCCTTGCAGAGGAACCGATGAGCACCAAGGCTAAGCTGGATAAGGCTGCCCTTGCTTATCAGCAAGGCAGAGGAGTAATGGATCCCTTTGATCTCTGCTGCTGGGGGTTTGGTCTCCTCCTAGCAGCTCTTCATGGATGTTTGCAAACTATCTTAATAGTGCGGCTAACATTCCTTCTTCAGAGACTGAGATGCAAGGGAAGTTGTTTTCTCGGTGTGAGGGTGTTGTCGAGTAAGTATAAGACTGGTTGTAGGAGGATTTTGTCTAAACTGGGTAAAGGGGAGGTTTTCGTTTGGTTAGGTTGTTATTCTTCAGATGGTTGTTTGAGCTAATGATCTATAAGGGGAAGAGTAAGAATAAACTCAGAAACTGCTGCTTCAGTAGGCTGCTGAAGAAGAAGAGGTCGATGTTTGACAGTGATCAGAAGAAGGTGCAGATGGAAAGGAGTAAGTGCAGGTTAAAGATCAAAGCTAGAAAGATCTCAAGCACCATCAGTGTGCAAATTGTTAGATTGTTACCACGATTAATAGCTCTGGAGCTTGTCATTCTGATGGGTAGCCTTAGCTTGTGTCTCAATCTAACGGATAGATCGATCAAGTGGAGAGACTGGAATGTACTTAATGGTCTAGTTATCAGTTTTTGGAGTAAAGTAGAGTGGATGATTATGTTAGTTGTCCAGCTTAGTTCAGATTGTATTAAATGGCTGCTAAAGAGCCTTGTTTTTGTCTCTGATTGTGCTGATAGTAGTAACAACAGAGTTGTTAATATGTCTGTTTGGGTTAGTAGTTTGATGAGGATTGAGATCCTCTGCGTTGTAATCAGTAGTTGGTTTGTAAGATGGTTAAAACTCTCTTGATTAGTTTGAATGAAGGTATTTCAGTTTGTTTCAAAAAAAAAAAGCGACTAATAATTTTAGGTAAGGTTGGAGGGTAAACCATTCTCCTCTGCAATTAATTCATCAGTTTGATGTCTTAAGCTTACCATTCAACAATTAATGTGCCACTTGTGATGAATGGGATTATGGAGCAGCCAATCCCTCCAATGTGTAAAACAAAGACTCGGTCCACTCTACCTTAAACAACAGCGATTGTAATGTCTGTACCACATTGTAATTAGGGGTGAGCATTTGGATAATTCGGTTAACCGAAATCCAAATTGTAAAAAAAAAAAATTGGATTTCGGTTAATTCGTTTTTAACCGAATTATCCAAATTTTGATCAAAACCGAATTAACCGAATCAAATTATCCAAAATCCGAATTTTTTTTAAGTTGAAAACCGAAAACCGAACTGAAATCCAAAATTTGCTTTAGTTCGGATTTCAACTAACGAAATTTAAAAAAAAAAACGAAAACCGATTTTTAAAATCGGATTTTAGTTAACCGAATTTTTTTAAAAAAAAACCAAACACATTTTTTTGTTTCATGTTCTTCATCAGCAGCATTAATAACCATAAGCTGCTAGAAAATTGTGAATTCTCTAGTTGTCAATTCATCACAACAGAAACAGAAAGAACTCACTCAAACATTAGACTAGTTACATCAAACTAGGGGTGAGCAGCGATGAACGATGTTCCAAAAAAACCAGTTATACATAATTAATTTGACGAAAAAAGAATAATATGACATTATATAATTGAAGCATTGGAGCAATGCGAGATAAGGTTATGAATTTTGACATTCACTTTGTCATGTTTAAAGAGTATTAACTATTAAGGAAATATTTAGGGATTTTTTTAAAAAAAAGTTTGGATAATTCGGTTAACTGAATTTTACAGGGTTAAAATCGAAATCCAAACCGAATTATAATTCGGATATTCGAATAACCGAAATTTTAAATTCGATTTTAAAATTCGGTTAAAAATCCAAAAAAAAAAATCGGTTAATTTGGATTTTGGATAAATCCAAATTATCCAATCCAAATGCTCACCCCTAATTGTAATAAGGATCCAACTTCCTTTGCCAGCCCTGCTAATGACAGGATAGACCTAGATTAAATGTCAGATAAAAGTATTTTAAATCCATGGTGGCATCTGTCTCAATGCACAAGATATGTCTTCACAATGTAGAAGCACACCGATAATCCTGTACGAAAGTTCATACTATAAAGTCAATTTTCAATTTGGGTCAGCCGAACAACTAAGGCCCTTCATATTTTTTTTTATAGTTTGTATGAGAGTACGGTATAAGAGTTACATCCTCCATCCACCAGCAGAACAATAAACAACATCTACGTGCTTACATACTGACCCTTCCCCCCATCTTTCCATCCTTCACATTCATGCTACACATATTGAAAGAAACACCTACATATAACAAAGCTAATCTAAAAACTTCAACAGCTAGAGTCTTGTTCCTTCATTCTTCTTGGGATTATTACGCAAGTACAGCCAAATTCAAAACACTATTCTTCAGAAGAAAATGATGATACCAAAACTAGTATTCTTCAAGAGTATTGGTATCTTCATAGATTACTAAGGATAAAGTTTAATATATATTACTAAATTTAAGTAAATACAATTTTCGTCACTGAATGTTCATGTTTTGAAAAGCGCCAGTAATAATATTGTTGGAAACTTGTAAAAATACATTTTTTAAAATTTATGTAAATATGACAAAATCAATGAAAAATGATTTTTGATATTGTTATGCAACTTCTTCTTCGTAGAAATCAATACATAAAATGCCTTTTCATTACTGTCATCATTACTGGAAGAACTAATACTAGCTTTAAAAGGTCATATACTTCTAAATATATACGGTATTTGAGTCTCCTCCTTCATGAAAGTTGACTAATATCTTTTAGGTTTGTAAACCTAATATCTTCTCACGGAATTATAAAATTGATACTCAAAGTTAAGCAACTCAATGCTTGTAAAGTCATTTTATTAAAGTTTGACAATTGTTTGACCAGAATTATGCCAACTATTCAAGTAAGCCACTACATAAGTTGTAAATCAATAACTGCAAGAAATCTTTAATCTAATAATGATAAAGATATGTGCACTGATTAACATTCTGCTTACATTTCCTTGGGCAATATATTTATTCATATAAGGAACCCAAAGTTATATTCGGAGCAAAAGTCACCTTGGTGAAGAACATATTCCCAACCATGCATCATCTATAATTTACTGACATTATACTCTTCTAAAACGTACCAATTCTTGCTTAGTTCTCCTTTGTCCCTAGTTTACCGTTTTATTTACTATTTGGGCATGTAGTTGATTTATCTTTTACAAATAATTGTAACTAATGAAAAAAATGTTCGTTGATAAATAATATTCCTTCTCACAACAATATAATTATTACTAAATTTTGTGTCTGGTTGTAAACATCGGTCTCAAACAACCATAAAATATGTCTCCTAATGACAATCACTCATGACCAATTAATGTATAAATAATTCACAAAGAGCTCACCCATTAATAGTCATACTTTCTTATAAAATATACAAAACATAGAACAAAATTATTAATGGATCACCCTTTTGTTGCCTCCCGAATCTAAACTACACAGCTTGTCGTTTGCTTTATTTTTTTTCTTCCCGTGCGTCTATAAACTACTCCTCGATATTGGCTGCGTTCGGACTTGGTCTAAATGTGGTATTTTTGACAAAAAATGTCAAACCGCCATCACCGAACAACAATTTTCAAAACAACAACAAATACAGCACAAAATAACCACAAACAACCAATTTATTCTACAAATATAATGAATACCGTAAACAAAGGCGGAGCCAGAACACTGTAATTAAGGCGGTGAGAATATTTTAATAATATTAATTAATATTTATAAATTAATTTTTAATAAATTAATTTAAATTTTCAATATTTAATTAATATTTTAAAAATGATATTATATATTAAATTTGACACAAAATTAAATCAAAATTGAAATATATAGATTAATATATTATAAATTAGTTTATTTTCCCTTTTTATTTTTAGTTTTTTTTATAAAGATTGGTATACTAAATTATAAATTAATGAAAATAATATAGAACAATAGTTTTAAACTAATAATGTTTTTCTAAATTGTTTATTCAGATACGGATAAATAGTCTCTTAAAACTACAAATATTAAATTTAAATTTATGTTTTTGAATTTCATTAAATAATATTTAATTGAATAGAATATATTGTTTTAACTACAAATATATGTTTAAAATAAATATTTTATCAACAATTAAACAATATATGATAATAAATAATAAGTGATATATATATATATATTCGTTACAGTCAATTATTTTATTATTAAAAAATTACTTTTTCATTTCATAATGATATTATTTATTCCATTAAAAATTAAATAATCTTAAGTATTAATACATTTGAAATGTTATATTAAATACTAATATATAATCCATAAAATTATATTTTTATATATAACATCTAATATATTTGCTCTAAATACAATGGTTTATTTCTTTATTTTTTTGCAAATTATGTAAAAAATTTATTTATAAATTAATATGTATACATATTATAAATTAATTGTCACTAAAATATTAATAAAGAATAATTATTTTTAAAGGCTATAATTGAATATCTACATATATTTTAACTTTATTAACAAAAAATTGATTTGAAATGTAATATAAAATTTTTAATTGTAACAACGAAAACGGTAAACACACTGCACAAAACTAACTTATTCAAAACAGACAGACGAAACCGCCGTCTGCCGAACACTAGTTTTCAAAACAACCACAAAACAACCAACAAAACTACCACAAAACAGCCAGCCAAAACAACCAGACCAAAACAACCACAAAACTACGAACAAAAAACAACTGAACGCAACCATTACTACTTCTCTTTCATTTCTTGTGTCTCTATGAGTTAGGAATTGGGACTCATTTAATTGGTCACTACTAGAATATAATTGTTTGGTAACAACAAAAAATCGTTATCAAAAAATCAAAATCGTTACCAATCTAATTTATTGTAACAACTTTTGTCGTTACATATCGTTACACGAGATGGCGTAACCAAAGATCAATTTATTTATCGTAACGACTTTTATTCGTTACTAAAAGTTATATTGTTACTAAAAATATGATTTCGTAACATTTATATCATTACTATAGTCTTAATTTTTTTTGATCTTTAGTACTATCTTTGGTAACGAAAAACTTGTCACTAATAACAATTATGGTAACGAATTTAAGTCGTTATCAGAACCTTTATAACAAAAAATCTGATTTTTACTAGTGGTGAGTCGTCATGGCTCGAAGAACAACCACGAGATAATGTAATGATATTTTGGTTCGATATAAATACGAACTACGTTTATGGTAGGAGATAAAAAAAACTTCCATGAAGAAGATAAGGATTACAAATTTACATGAGGATTACCCAACCAACCCATGTTTCCCAAGTTTCTCTTGGTGTTTTTACCCAAGTCCCTTTAAGTTTCCATAGAACCACCATTGACTTTCTTGGATGTAATTATTATTCTCTTAACGAAAGTTGTTCTATCTCCCAGTGCGGATGTATGTCATGTTTGGACCAAACCACGTATATCATTGTTGCACTAGTTTTATTATTACATTATCTCGGCTCTTCTTCTATAACTGAAATACCCACATATTTTCGAGTTAGGGAACTCATACTATTAAATCAATACGATTGGGTAAACGTTATAATAGCTAGTTAATGAATTACCTGAACTAGTAATTATTATTGGACCCAGGGAAGTTAGAAATAATTATTCTACCATTTCTTTTCTCTTTTCTAAATTAATCACATTCTTAACATCTCCCTTTTCCTTTTCCTAAATCAATTAATATTAATATCCTCATCTTCCAATGATGTTACAACGTCCCCTTATTTTAAGTATTCAATTCTAATTTATCTCTTTCCAAATTAATTATATTTTAATGAATTCCTTTTCCTTTTCATAAATTATTTAACATTATCATTCTCATCTTCTATTAACATAACGACGTTCATCGTTATCCTCTTTTTGAATTAACAATCCAATTCTACTTTTATTTCTTTCTTTTTCAAATAATGATCTTTATCCCTCTTTAAAGATAACCACGTTCATTCTTATCCATTTTCCTCTAAAATCCGTTACATTATTATCTATCTCTCCCCCTCTTCATAATTAATACTCTATCTATATCACGATCCCCAATACCATCTTCTTCATTCACATCGCGATGCTCTTATGCTCTTCTTCCCCAAATTCATAATCTCTCGTT